>VSMD01136518.1:0-57807 GCA_008750895.1 Mirza zaza | reverse complement strand
AATATGAAGCTCACATTTTTCCATGGCACCTTCTAGTGCCCCAAATAAATGCCTGGAGACATGGGGCAGTGTCAGAAAGCTACAGCAAGTCTCTCTCTCTCTCTTCTCTCTCTCTCTCTCTCTTTCTCTCTTTCTCTCTCTCTCGTAAAAATGCTATTACATTAAACCCTGTCCTGAAATAAAAAGGGGAAAAAATGGGACAGGAAAGAGCATCTGATGTAGAAATCATATTGTTTGATCAATTCTCTGCGTGTAGCCTCCCTGTTTCTTATATCACCCTCATATTTTCAGGGTAAACAGAAACTGGTTAATAAAGCCTGGCGACAATGAGAGATCTGATGACAGGCAACGCCCCCATTGACTCCTGTGCAGGACCAGGTCTGTTCCGTGGGGACGCCGTGAGGAAGGAAGGGGCCTGAGACTACGCAGGCGGATCACCGAGCCAGCACTGGAACCCGACCTCTGGCACCGCTGGCGGGAATGAGTGTCTAGGAGGCTCCGGCTCCGTAGGAGATCGTAAATGTCCGCAAGTTTGTCACTCTCCATCTAGACATAAACTCTTAGGAATGATGTGGGGGGGAGGGTGGCAAATGTGTTTGGGGAAGGATTCTAAAGCTAAACATAAAGCTCTGCGGGACGACGCTGTGGCTGGTTATCCACGTCCGCTATGGCCCTGAGTAAGGAGGGATGTAAAGCCACGAGTCTTTGCTGGCTGTGAGCACTCTCCATTGGCTGCCCTCAAATAAGTGAGACTTAGCCTGCAACGCAGAACTAATCAAACCCCAATAAATATTCAACCGTCCTTGTGTGCAGCTGATTCAGATTTTGTGTTCTGATTCCTAAAATGTTACTCATTATATTCCTAGAACCTTTGAATAAAATATTCATATACCATTAGCCTAAGTGGTTGGACAAACGACCTTTCATGTTCCTCTTAGCCTAATGATTCTGTGATACAATGAAACACTGATTTATCTATTGGTAACTCCTTTTCTCTGTCTCTCTCTCACTTGTATTTTAACATATCTTTAATAAGACAGGCTATCCAACGTGTATCAATGCAAACATCACCTGCTCCATAAGATCAACAATCGCTTTCTCATCATGTAGGACAGACATGTGTATTTAAAGTTCTGAAAGGAAACAAACAAACAACAACAACAAAAAACCTCTCTTAATCAAGAATTCTATATATGACAAAACTAGCCTTCGAAGATGAAGGAGGAATGAAGACATTCCCTGATAAATAAAGCTGAGGATTTGTTTAGCAGGTAGACCTGCCCTACAGAAAGTGCTAAATGGAGTCCTTCAGGCTTAACATGCAGGACATAGATAATAACCTGAGAAATTAATAATACCGGTGAAGATAACTACACAGTTTGCCATGATTTTGAAAACGATGAAGAAAAAAATTACCTGAAAGTAGGTAGGGGTTTTTTTGAACTATAGATTTTTAACTTGTTTCTTCCATCTTGGGAAGTTTTTAGAAGGGGAATTCTATAATTTTTAGAAGAAAGAAATAAATGTGCTGACATTCGAAATCATTATTTCAAAGACTTTGGGATCTCAGAGACGAAACCCATGGGGAAGCTCTGTGTTTGATGTAGGAGAGCTCATCTTTTCATCGCAGCATTTACTCCTTCAGCTGTTTAGGATTGTAAAATAAATGGATATCTAAGTCTGTGTTTCCTTTAAAGCATAGCTCTCCGCTGCTGTGCCCTTGCGTCTTTTTTGTGGTTCCTTACACAAAGCACGGAACGCAGCCACCCTGCAGAAGGCAGCAGAGAGAACGAGCCGTCAACCAGAGAACCCGTCCATGACGAATTCAACTGAGACCCCTCAGCTCAGGCCTGGCCACGAGAGGAAGAAGAGCCCTGGGCTAAGGGAGCTATTTTTTGCTCTGGCTGAGCCCTTATGAACAGACACAAAGAACTATTTGTTTGGGGATAATGACCTCTGTCACGTTATATGAATTGCAAAGACGTGATAAAATGCCCTTAACATCAATCTGGCAATCTGGTTCCTTTTCCAGGCATCCACAGCACAGAAAGTGCTAGGCTCAATGTCCTGTGGATACTAAGAGGCATCAGGCCGGGACCCGACTTTCAAGAAACTTGCATTTTGGTTAAGAAGAATCCATAGCTAGCAGAACAAAGCAAATATGCAAATCACAAGTAAATATTGCACGGTATAATATTAAAAAATGCCCATGTTCATATGTGTAAGGCAAGAGTGAGCTTCCCTGAAGATCAGTACCGCCCAGACTTAGAGTCCGGATCTCGAGTTCCAGGCCTGCTCTCGCCATGCACGAGCTGTGCGACTTGGGCATTTCATCTCTTTGCATCTCGTTTTCCTTGTTTGCAACGGGGCCTGCAGTGCCTTCCTCGTAGACCTGTGTGAAGAGAAGTCCTACTGTGTGTGTGTGTGTGCTGACCAGGTTGTGTGGAAACAATGCCGTATAACAAGTGACGCGCAAACATTTCTTTTCCGCTCACATTCTGCAGGCGGGTTCTGGCTCAACTGGACCGGGGTGGCCGTGGTTCAGGCCTGTTCCACGTGCCTTGTCATTCTGGATAGCGCTAGACCTGGAGTCTGTTCCTCCCCTGTGGATGACAGGAGTACAAAAGAGCAAGCAGGAACCTCTGCTCACAGCTGGCACACATCACAGTGGTGGAAGCTAACAGCACGGCCAAGTCAAAGTCAATGGCATGGGGAAGTTTACAGTGTCCCTCAGGGAGATCATGGCAGGACTGGAGAGAGAATGAAGTCTTAACAAATATTGCACTTGGCTGGGCGCCGTGGCTCACACCTGTTATCCCACCACTCTGGGAGGCTGAAGTGGGAGGATAGCTTGAGGTCAGGGGTTCTAGACCAGCCTGAGCAAGAGCGAGACCCCCGTCTCTACTCAAAATAGAAAAATTAGCCAGGCATGGCACATGTGCCTGTAGTCCCAGCTACTGGGGAGGCTGAGGCAGGAGGATCGCTTGAGCCCAGGAGTTGGAGGTTGCTGTGAGCTAGGCTGACGTCACGGCACTCTAGCCTGGGGCAACAGAATGAGACTCTGTCTCAAAAAAAAAAAAGAAAATCACACTCTGTCACCATATGCAAAGTGTGTTACACAGTGTCGAACACACTCCCCTTAAGTATTTCCTATCATTGCTGTTGCCAAGACTCTATTTTCCTTTATTCCTTCACCAATCTGTTTTCTTAGCTCCGAATGCCAATTATAAAACTAAATATTGTAAAACAAGGGTGCACTGTAGAAGATCACAGTTAAACATTTGCTTGGGTGTGTTTCTCAGAAGCAGTACAGTGTCCTTAGAAGTGGAGTTTCCCTTCCTATATCATGGGCACCTTTTATAGGTAGCATCCTTCTACAACTTTTCCTCTGTTAAGCTTTCTTTGACCCTGAAGGTCGAAAAGTATCTCTTTTCCCTTCCTTTACACCAGCACTGTTCAATATAAATATAATGTTGGCCATTTATGTGATAGAATGTTTCCCAGTAGCTACATTTAAAAAGTATTAAAAATGTTCAACAAAATTTTCTAAAATATTTAAATTTCAACATCTAACCTATGCATTAATAACAATTTTTATCTATCAATATGCTATTTAACATTTCTTGTTTCCTACTAAGTCTTCAAAACCCAATGTGTATTGTATGTGGCAGCACATCTTGATTTAAATCACCCGTATTTCGTGTGTCCAGTGGTCAGATATGTCTACCAGCTATCACACTGGAGAGTGGAACCCCACCTACATGGTGCTTTCCCTTTGTTATTTACTATTTTGTGCCTGACTTTCTACTTTCTACTATTAGAATGAATGCATGTATTTTTGTCTCCCCCACAGTACCTGCAATGTTCCTTTGGATGTTGATTTTACTCGAGATTCAACCAGGTATTAAAAATAAAATGCAAACAAACCCCAAACAAACAAACAAAAAAGCCATGTAGAGTAAGAGTTAAAAAAATAAAATAGACACTGTGCTATAAATTAAATAACGTATAGCCTAAACCCCAAGTCCTTACCTGCGCGTGTATAATCCTACCCTCGGCTTCCTTGGATCTTCCCAGGTAAGTCTTAGAGTATCTCAGAAGATAATGCATACTCAAACAATTTTTTTAAGTCATTAATTTGACTGGTCTATGAAGCCAAAAGTTCTCTCTATCACAAGGTAGCTAAGGTTTATTGAAGCAATTCAGCACAACTTATTTTTTATAGATACTACTTAAGTGAAATGACTGCAAGGATGTTATGTGCCTATAAATAAATCCATAAGAGGCAACAGTGCATGTAAGGTAGTAAGCTGTGGGAAGAATCAGTGCAGTTATTTATTGAGATTGGATACGAAATAGATAGGGCAGCTCATGACCTGTAGGGTAGGACGTATCAGGATGTCAATGACTAATGGTTGTCAATAGCCATTTGGGTTACTGAAGGTAATGATCCCGAAGTCCTTTCCATACTAAACTACCTAAAAATGTTTTGTGAAAGACTGGTTAATTATGCATGAATGAAAAATCTGTTACAAATTTATCTCATGTGTAAGACAGTAATTTAATATAAGATAGTTGGGGATAATGTTAAGACTTCTAAAAAAACACACATTATAGAGGCCTGGCAAGGTGGATCATTCCTATAATCCCACCACTTTGGGAGGATAAGGCAGGAGGATTGCTTGAGGCCAGGAGTTCAAGACCAGCCTGGGCAACACAGCAAGACCCCCATCTTTACAAAAAATTTTTAAAGAGTTAGCCAGGCCTGGTGACGTGTGCCTGGTAGTCCCAGCTACTAGGGCGGCTGAGGCAGGAGGATCACTTGAGCCCAGGAGTTTGAGCCTGCAGTGAGCTGTGATTGTGCCACTAAACTCCAGCCTGGGTGACAGAGTGAGACCCTGTCACTGAAAAAAAAAAAAAAAAGTCAGCAAAATCTTTTCATTTGTACCTAGAAAATAGAATAAAATATCTACTGCAGTGGAAGGTTATACAATATACCTGAACATATATAGCTTCCTTTCTTCATGCTTTATTTTGTCTTGATATCTAAAACCTTTTTTCAAACTTACAGATCCATGAAAAAAGAAGGACCTAATAGGCACATTTTAATTAACTCTTTAAAAATTTTAAAGCTAAGTAAGCATTATTATGTATCTTCTATCGTCTGATTTAAAAATTGGAAGAAGCAGAAAAACCATTTCCATTTCCATGGCTATGGAAATTTACAGTTGTCCATCACTGGTGTCTGTGTTAGCATCTCATCTGTGGTATTGACTTCTGACTTTTATGTCTTAGAATTGTCTCTCAATTATGCTAGAGTCATTATTCGGTTGGAATCTCTAAGATGTGTGAAAGATACAGGTGATGATTGTATCGCTTAACCATCCCAAACACATCTCAGATCAGAAAAGACCAGGAATGTTGGGCTGTAAAATACTTAACCCTTTTGTCCTCCATGCATTTAATTAACAATTTATTTTTCAACAGATAGGGCTAGTTGATGGTTTCCTTTTGCAGCCTGATATTTTTTCTCAGACTGCTGCATAGTAAAGGATAATTAGAGGCATTTGCACTTATCTTTCCAGCAAGAACACTGCTTTTGCTGCTAAAGAAATATACCAATCCAGCGTGATTTATATTTGCATAATATTCTGACGCAATATTAGAAAAACAGGGGAAGGTACTGAGACTGGGATTTATAGAAGAGAAACTGAGGTTATGAATTATCACTGCCAAAGCAGACAGTTAATTTATTCCATCGGTTTACTCCAGCACAATCAGGCCTATTTCTTCTTGGAAGTGGCTAAAACACAATGGAGCAGCCCTGTCAAATAGAGCTGTGTGGCATTGTTCAGACACCCAACTGGCTTTCTTAAATCGGTGTTCCACTTTTCACCTGGCTGGGTGGAATGCCAAGGACAAACAGCATTTTAAAATTCAGTTTTGCTTTCTCTACCTCCTGTGAACCAAGAGTCAACAAAAATGGTTACAAAATGCTACATTTACAAAAGAATGGCAAGTTTCCACAGGAAAATAAAATAAAATATATAATCATCACAATGTTTTAATTTTTGGACACTTAAATGCCTAGCTAAAAATCACATTAATTAACTTTGTGATTCAATTATAATCATTTGTCTAATTCTAACCGACATCAGTTTTAAAACTTAAAAATCTTTTCAAGTTACCCTATTTTGTTTCCATTTTAAGCATTCAGATGCAACTTGAGAGGCTACAAATTGGGACTTACCATCCCAATTTGCCCAGGACTGAGGGGTTGGGACTTAAGAGAGGCAAGACTTTCAATGCTGAAACAAGGGCAAAGTAGGATGTTTGGTACACCACAGCACAAACCTCAAAGAAATATCCTAGCATATAGCTCAGTATTTAAAATGAAAGTCTTGGCCAGCCACAGTAGCTTATGCCTGTAATCCCAGCACGTTGTGAAGCTGAGGCAGGAGGATCTCTTGAAACCAGGCGTTTGAAACCAGCCTGGGCAATATAGCCAGACCCTGTCTGTAAATAAAAAATTAAAAATTAAAGCCAGGCATGGTAGCATGCACCTGTAGTCCCAGCTACTCAGGAGGCTGAGGAGGAGTATCCCTTGAGCCCAGGAGTTTGAGGTTACAGTGAGCCACAATTGTGCCACTGCACTCTAGCCTGGGTAACAGAGCAAGACTCATCTCTAAAACAAATTAATAAAATAAAATAAAGCAAAAATATTCTGCAAAGTGAAAAAAGCCTGAGTCATTATGTGCTTATGTAGATATACTTTATTGATCACTTTTTCTGAATCAATTATTGGTCTGGGCACCAGAGATTAGGACACAGTTTATCCCAGATATATGTATAAGAAGGTAGAGAAATAAACAGAGACTTCAGAACAGAGATATGTTTAAGACGCTGTGGGACACAGAGGAGTATAATAAAAATTTAACTGGTATATTTCCTATATAGGTTTTCTAAGTTTGAATTTTGATATTTATACCCATTATAATAAAGTTTCATATAATTTAAATATCTTAATAGGACTAAAATGTTAGCAACTTAAAAATTTGCTTTCATAATTGATAAACTTCTACATGAAGTCATATAGGAAAAATAAATAATCCCTGAAGTAAATCAGTCTGGGAGCCAGTACATAATTGATTGTATTTCATAAGCAACTTAAAAGTCTATGAATTTTACAACATTTGGACTGGCATTACATATTGATAAAGGAGTCAGTTCACCAAGAAGACCTATCAGTTGTACATGGATCCGACCAAACAAAAGAACTTAAAAATATACAAAACAAAAATTAATAAAACTGAAGAGAAAAATTAGACAAAGTCATAATTATAGTTAAAGAGTTCAAGAGTCCTCTCTCAATAACTGATGCAGCAAGAAGACAAAAAATCAGTAAGAATAGAGAAGACCTGGACGATATTATCAATCAACTCAAACTAAGTGCTGCTGACAGACCAGATCGCATCTGCCCAATGACAGCAGAATATATATTCACTTCAATTGCACATGGAAAATTCACTAAGATAGATAATACTTTAGGTCTTAAAAAATCCTTAATAAATTTGTAAGAACTGAACTCATACAAAGTATGTTCTTTGAGCACAACAGAATTAAACTAGAAATCAACAAAAAAGAAAGATATCTGGAAAATCCTCAAATATTTAAAACTAAAATAACATATTTCTAAATGACACATATGTCAAAGAGGAACTCACAAGTAATATTGGAAAATATTTTGAATGGAATATAAATGAGAGCATAATGTTATCCACAACAGCTAAAGCAAGGCTTAGAGGAAAATTTGTAGCTTTAAATATTTGCATCAGAAAAGAAGAAAGCTTTCAAATCAATGATTAAATTCCTTCCCTGAGAAACTGAAAGTGGGGAATTAAGGGAGCAAATTAAGGACAAAGCAAACAGAAGAAAGGAAATAATCAAGATAAGAGCAGAAATCAATAAAATAGAAAACAGAAAAATAAGAAAATCAATGAAACCAAAAGTTGGTTCTTTGAAAAGAGGGATACGATAAACATTTAGCTACGCAAACCCACAAACTAACAACAACAACAACAAAATGCAAGCACTGCAAGACCACTACAGAAGATATACATACATGTAATGGGAATATTAGAAGGAGAAGAGAGAGAATGAATCAGAAGAAATGTTTAAAGGAATAATAACTGAGAATTCCCCCAAATTAATGTTGGATTCCAAACCATAGGTTCAGGAAGCTCAGAAAACAACAAATAGGATAAATGCCAAAAACATCCTTACATCAAGACATACCATATTCAAACAATAGAAAATAAGACATGAAGAAAAAAATTTGAAAGAAATTAGAGAAAAGAAATACCTTACCTAAGTGGAGCAAAGATGAGGATTACATCCAGCTTCTCAGAAACCACCCAAGCAAGAAAAGAGTGGAATGAAATATATAAAGTGTTCAGAGGAAGAAAACCCCACCAATCTAGAGTCTGTGACCTGCAAAATTATACTTCAAAAATGAAGGAGAAATAAAGACTTTCTCAAACAAACAAAAACAAAATGTGAAAAGAATTTCTTTAGAGAGAAGAAAAATTATGTGTCAGAAACTCAAATCTACATAAAGAAAGGAAGAGTATCAAAGCAAGAAAAAAATGGAGGAGGTAAAATAAAAACTTTTATTTTTCTTGTTCTTAAAATATCTAACAGATAATAGTTTGTTTAAAATAAAAATGGCAACCATGTATTCAATTACAAATGTTTGTGTATGTATATGTGTTTGTATATATGTTAAAATGAATGATACCAATGATACAAGGGACAAGATGAGGGCATTAGGATTATTTTATTATTATAAAGTACTCATACTCCCTGTGACATGATATAGTATTATTTGAAGGTAAACTTGGGTTAGTTGTAAATGTACATTGGAAACTCTGGGACAATGACTAAAAAACAGTGAAAAAAGAAGTATAACTGCTAATAAAAGAGAGAAAATAGAATCTTACAAAATCATATAAAATGCTCAATTGAAAATCACAAAAGGCATAAAAACAATGGATGCATGACAGATAGAAGCAGGCAAAAAGAACAAGGTCAACAAAATAGGAAACAGTAACACATATGGTAGTTATTAATCCAACTATTATCAAGAATCATTTTGAGTGCCAATGATCCAAAGGCACAAATTAAAAGACACAGATTGTCAAAGTGAATCAAGATACAACTACGTGTTGTCTACAAAAAACCCACTTTACACACAGAAACATATAGATTAAAAGTAAGTAAATAGAGAAAGATATTACCCCCCTCCCCTTGAACACTAATCAAAAGAAAGCAAGGGTAGCTGTGTTAATTTTAGACAACGCTGACTTAAAAGCAAGGAAAGGTATCAGGAATGAATAGGGGCATTGCATAATGATCAAGGGGTCAGTTCTCCAAGAAGACATAGCAATCCTTAATGTGTATGTGCCTAACAACACAACATCAAAATACGTGGGGCAAGAACTGATAGACGTTCAAGGAGAAATAGATAAATGCATTATTGTTGTCAAACACTTCAACACTCTTGTGTCACAAATGGACAGACCACATCTGGGTCAAAAAGTGTAAGAAATTTAAAAAATATGGAAATCACACAATGTCTGTTCTCAGACCATGGTGAAATTAAATGAGAAATCAGTAACAGAAATATAGCTAGAAAAATTCCAAAATACTTGGAGATTAAACAAGATACCTGCCGATAACAGGTGGGTCGAAGAAGGAATCTCAAGAGAAATTACAGAATATTTTCAATTAATGAAATGAAAACACAATTTATCAAAATGTGTGGCAGTGCTTAGAGGGAAACTTATGGCATTCAATGCATATATTAGAAAAGAAGAAATATCTCAAATCAATCCTCTGAACTTCTACTTTGGAAAACAGAAAGAGAAGAGCAAGTTAATTCTAAAGTAAGCAGTAGAAAAGAAACAACAAAAATACAGTGGAAATCAATGAAATTAAAAACAGTAAATCAATAGAGAAAAATCAATGAAACCAAAAATTGGTTCTTTGAAAGGATCAATAAAATCAATGAGCTTCTAATTAGGTTAAGAAAGAGAAAGAACACAATTACTAATATCAAAATGAAAGGGTGTACATAAGTACAAATCTAGGGGACATTACCAATAGGACTCTATGCCCCCAAATTTGATATATTAGTTAAAATGAAAAACTTTCTTAAAGGTACAATTTACCAAAACTCATACAAGAAGAAATAGATAATCTGGGCCTATATCTATTAAAGAAATTCAATTAACATCTAATGGCCTTCCAAAACAGAAAGCACCAGGCCTAGATGGGTTCACTAGGGAATTCTATGAAATATTTAAGGAAGAAACAATGCCAATTCTCTACAATCTCTTTCAGAAGATAGAAGCAGAAGGAGTACTTCCTAACTCATTCTATGAGTCCAGCATCCGCCTTATACCGAAACCAGACAAAAACATTATAAGACAAGGAAATTATAAACCAATATCTCTCTTGAATATAGCTGCAAAAATCCTCGACAAAACAGTAGCAAATCAAATCCAATAATATGTAAAAATAACTGTATTCCACAGCCAAGTGGGACTTATCCCAAGCACGCAAGTCTGGTTCAAAATTTGAAAATTAATTAATGTAATCCATCATATTAACAGTCTAGAGAATAACACAGGAGAAAATCTAGATGATGTGGGGGTTTGTGATGACTCCTTTGACAGGACGCAAAAGGCATGATCCATGAAAGAAAGAATTGATAATTCATTAGAATAAAAAATTCCTGCTCCATAAAAGACATTGTTGGGAGTTTGAAAAGACAAACCATATAGTGAAACGAAATATTTGCAAAAGACATATCTGGTAAAGGGCAGTTGTCCAAAATATACAAACATGTCAGTGTTTGCCAGCAGCTATGGCCAGGAGTAGGGGATTAACTACAGATGGGCACAGGGAAAACTAGGGGGGTGATAGAAATACTCTGTATCTTGATTATGGTGGTGGTTATACAACTGTAAGTATTTATCAAAATTTATAAAATTGTAGACCAAAAAAGGCGAGTTTCACTGTTGTAAATTATAACTCAACAAACTTGACTTTAAAAAGAACATATTTTTTTTTTTTTTTTTTTTTGAGACAGAGTCTCGCTCTGTGGCCCAGGCTAGAGCAAGTGCCGTGGCGTCAGCCTCGCTCACAGCAACCTCAGACTCCTGGGCTCAAGCGATCCTCCTGCCTCAGCCTCCCGAGTAGCTGGGACTACAGGCACGCGCCACAAAGCCTGGTTAATTTTTCTATTATTAGTAGAGATGGGGATCTCACTTTTGCTCAGGCTGGTCTCAAACTCCTGACCTCCAGTGATTCTCCCGCCTTGGCCTCCCAGAGTGCTGGGATCACAGCGTGAGTCACTGCGCCTGGTCTAAGAGAATAGTATGTATAAGGAATATTTTTTCTTCCTTGCAATGTCTCAAGATGGCCTTGTATTGCATAACAGAATTTCCTTCACATAGGTAAAAATTAAGTCATACACTTCAATCTCACAAAAAGTGCAATCTTGGATGACCTTGTAAAGAAAACTCTTTTATAGGCAACAAAACTGCATGCATTTCTATTCGTAACTCAGTAATTAATCCTCTTCATATGGTTTTCATAAAAGTAGGCACATGACTATGCAATTGTAGAAGCTTGATATAAATACTAGTTAAATCAATAAATGAATAAATGAATTAATCAATAACGAGCAAATTAATGAATTAAGGTGAACATTCTGTAGTTATGTATTGTACTTCAAGATACATACTATGGGTGTTTGTTCTCTAAATGAATTCCATAATAAATTTTCGCGTAAATAAATATGAAAAATAAATATACTTGTTGTAAAAACACAAGACCGTATTAGGTGGGAATTTAAAAATACCCAGAATATATTCATAATATATTCACATTTTTTAAAAGTTCAGTTCATTGATATCTCATCACATCTTAGATTACTGTTGAATTATCCAAAACTTTTCTTTCTTTAAATCCCAATGCAGAGACATATGAAAATAATAGTTAGCATTTATCCTTTCTATCATAACGAGCCCGGCACTCTTGTAAGCATTTTACAGGCAGCGACTGTACATGTAGTAACTCGTTTAATTTTTTAAGACCAACCCTATTACACAGGTTACCATGATTATCCCGTGTTACATCTGGGCAACCTGAGGAGGTTACGAGACTCCTCCAAGGGCCCAGGACAATGCAGTGATGACTGTGGGATTCAAACTCAGGAGGAAGCCAGGCGGGCTCTCTTCATCAGCTAATTATGACCAGTCGTTGCCTAGGTGCTTACAAGACAACAGTCCCCTTGCTGCTTCCCTGTAGCCTGCACGGGGATGGCGGGGGGTAGGTACGTGGGCACGGAGAGGCTTGCTCTAGACACCCGGCAAAGCCCTTAGGGTGAGTCTGTCCTCGTTGCTCAGAGTCGCCTTCAACACGCCTTCTGTCTGTGCTGCATTCAGGAGACTCAGAGCAGCAGGTGCACCCTATTGGATCTCTTCCGAACGTCGGGAGAATAAAACCGTCTTCCTTGTAAAAGTTTTGGGATTTTTGCAACTCTTAACCCTTTTAAGCTGATCCCCTTCCCCCGACAGTGACAGTACCAGCAGCTGGTGACAGAACATCTATCTTCCTTCATCTCCTCTACGGGGCCGGTCTACCTGGTACGTCCCCCGCCATTGCGCAGAGAATAAGCCTTCCCCTTGGCTCCAACTCCCAGCAAGGATGCTTGTTAGGATGTTTAATCTTTGGTCTTTTTCATCGCTGTCTCTTACTAAAGTGTCGTTTCAGTGTGACTTTGCTGACATTCGCAACCGTCTTCATAACTTTCTTCCGTAGAGCCAAGCGTAGCCAAGTAGGCTGAACTTTCAGTGCCTCTCTTCCTCCCCGGGCCTCACAATCGGGTGTCTTTCTCCTCTTCCCCACTGAATGTGATCTCCCTCGGGTAAACCCTGATAGTAATTTTCTGTTTCCTAACCCTCGGCCTTTTCAGAAAGTGTCTTCATTCAATATCATGGCTTCGACTATCGAATTAATACTGATAGTGTCTCCTCTTATTATTCTACCTCTCACCTTCCACTCTAGCTAAAATTCTGTCTTCCATGCTGTTCAGAGGACACGTACTTTAAGATATCTGGCCATCCATCTAATTAAATAAGACATTTTATTTAAAACGAAACATATCCCCCTCCCCTCTTTCCAAATATCTACCAAAGGCAAAAACTTTAAATCATCAGGGATTATTTCCCTTCTTAACCACATACATTCTTAGCCACCTAATCTTGCTTATCTTTCCTTTACGTTTGTTAAGTGGACATTTCTCCATCCCCACTGATGGCAGAATATTTTAGTCCTGCAAATCTTCATATTCAGGTTACAATTTTGACATCTCTGTCTTACTGTCTCCTCCACTCTAATCCATAGTGCACATTGTAACATTATAATGGTTTCACCATTTTATTCTCCACAGTTTCTTCCCAATATTAAGAGACTGTTACATGCCTGTTATCTACTGTATAAACCTCAACTCTTAAATTTTGGCTGAAATCAATTAGCCTACTTTACCTTTCTAGAGTAGGCAGCCTTTATTTTGGTCATCCCAGCTGTTTTTTTTTTTTTCCCTAACCCATGCAGCTTTTCCAATCCTAGTAACCGTTCTTTCCACCTTATCTCTTGTCACAGATGGGAACAAGACCCCAGCCTTGGTTTGTCACGGCATCTCACCCATTCCTGCAAAACCACGACTGGAGCAAGAGTGGCTCCGGACCCAAAGTGAGCCCCTCAGAATCCATCCTGAGTGATTTATGGACCTATGAGAAAACCCTCTTCTACGGGGTTCCTGAGCTATAACAACCATCGGTCATATTTATTTCAACAAAGAGCCCAGGCATATTTGAAAGAGGGAAGCAAGAAGAAGAATACAAATTATTACGTTTGAGCGTGTGGAACAAGGCCCCTATAACGCCAGACGCACTTGGGCACTTCCCGGTTACATGAGCCGGAACATTTAATTTTAGATTAAACTTTTTATCCTTGCGTTTCGGTCATTGGCAACCAGCAGAGTCTGCTGATCACACAATATCGATGTGTCCATTATTTGTATTGTGACTGCGAGCCGGTGTACAGGCTCCGGGGATAGAGATGAATCCAGGTAGCACTCCAGTGGATTTGGAAGACGGCGACCCTACGTCAAGGTCAGTTATATATGTCTGAGTGTGGCAAGTGCCACAGGAGGAGTATAAAGGCTGACAAACTGCAGAGAGTGGAGTGATTCATTCTGACCAGGTAAGTTGGAAAGACTTCGTGGTATGGAAGCTTTCTGCATTGGATGTGGAAAGATGAGTAATTTGTCAATACTATTCAATTTGATATCAGACCTATTGTGTTATTATTTTAGTTGCTCAGATTCATTTCCAAAATCTATTCCAATCCTGTATATTAATCTAAATTCATTTATCATCAGGCTTCGGTTCATAACTAACTTTGTCTCCTGCCTGCTGCATTGCTACTAGATTTTACCATTTTTAGCTACTTCATAGGTACATACCACTTATCCTAAATATGCCATGACCTCCTGAAAGCAAATATCACGTTGTTTCGCAAATTTCTGCCATAGCACTTAACACAGCACTGGGCACAGAGTACTCAGAAAACAATAAAGGAACGCAGATGCCAAGTTCTTGACAGTTTGATTAAATGTCTGTATGTGGTAGATTAACTTTGTTATTAAATGATCTTGAAGACTTTTGTTTTTCTCAAGTGAGAAAACCCAGTAGCTGGTAGAGCTCTTTTCTCTCCCATGGCACTATTTCAAGCATGCAGAGAAAAGTCGATTAAACTGTGTTTGACTGACAGGTCTAAACTGAGACTATTCCTTTACCTGTTCTAATCGCTGAGGTTTTAACTAGAATCTTGGGATTGTGGCCATTAAATAACTTAGTTTAGTGGGAAAATAAAATATTCAGAAAGAAGATGATGAAAACAGACAGAAATAAAAGCTAAAGGAGTGTTCAAAATGATTAGACTGAGGTAGCAAGTGAACTAAAGTAGCATAAAAACATGAGACGCAGGAAATTATTTTGTTAGAGAACAGTAAGAAGACATCAAAGCCATTAAAACAAGCGCATAAGGTCAAAGACTCACAAGGTTGAAATTACTAAGAGCTTAAAACTGCTTTGCTGTGGGAAATAAAATTGAAGGTCACATCTTTGAAATTAAATAAGTAGAAAATAGTTCTTTTCACAGAAAGGGTAACACTAGCCAATGTGAGGCTAATCAATTAGTAACAGTAATTTCATAAATAGGATTACTGTGTAAAAAATATGAGAAGATAGAGCTACAGAAAAAGTGTACCTTAGCACAGGGAAGACTATCAGAGAAGGAAGGGAACTCAGAAGACAAACTCCTGATGGTTTGGATTGGGGCAGACCCAGGTTTTATGGGGCCTGGAGCTTATGCATTTTGGGAGACACTCGTTAAAAAACAACATTATGAAGGCAAAATTTGATACAGCCATGACTATTTATTTAGAATGAGAAAGTAAATCACTACAAATTACAAATTTATGTGACATTACAAATATTAGAAAATTCAGAACAAATAATGGCTAATAATAAATGGCCTGACACACTGATGTAATGACTTTTCTGCATTTTTTTGCTGCGTATTATTTGATTGCTTTTTTCCATATGATAATGATTTATTAAATAATATCATTTGTATAGAAAATAGATAATAAGCATCATTGATCAAAAATTTTTATTATTGATAGTTTAGAAAAGTTTCTTTTTGCCTCAAAGCTCAGTGTTGGTAATGTCATATCAATTATTAGGATGTAGAATTTGAGAATCTGCTACCAATTTTTTTCATATGTGAGCTATTACAAATGCAGTTGCTATTTGTACTATTCACAGAGGTTTAAGCCTTACAAATAAGAATGCAGATGAATTCTATTTTGCACAACTTCCATCAAAAAGAAAAAAAAATGCGTGATGCTTTTAAAATTCTATGTCTTGCCTGTGAAAATGTTCTTGACATAAAACAACTTCTCTTTTTACTAGGTGTTATGAAAACAGAATCCTCTGCCTTATAATTTTGTGGGGTATGGAATAGTAAGAAAAAGATTCCCCCGAGATAGCTTGTAGCTCAAACATTTCACACTTCTTTCTCTTTCATTATTCACTTATCTCCCATGGCGGGCACTTTTATATTGTGATACCAACATTCATATCAGGACACAGACTAAGGCTCCAGATGGGGGGCAATATCTGAACGTTGCCCAGAAGTGACTGAAAACCAAAAAATATATCCCACTAAATACACGCCGAAAAAACCGTCTCCTGCCAGGCCCCCCAAATGCCACAGGCACCCCAACAACCCCACCACTGCGAGGGAGGGGATGAGGAGGTCAGTCTTAATAGGTTATAGTTACGTTGAGTTTGCAAGTTTCACAAAAGCATATGACCACGTGGACAGATGTCTAGGACTACTTCCAGGGCCATGCGAGCAGGGGTTCCTGGACCTTACCTGTAAATAGGGGCTTACATTTAGAAAAGGGCACTATATATAGTTCTCTTTGTGCGAAATGTATATAAAACTTATAGAAAATCGTTGATATTTTAAAATCGTGAAATTCAATATACAGACAGGAAAGCGCATGTATTAGTTTGCTAGGGTTGCCACAACGAAATGTCACAGACCGGGGCGGCTCATACAACAGAAACTTATTTTCTCGCAGTTCTGGAGGCAGGAAGTCTAAGATCAAGGTGCCAGATGGACCAGTTTCTCCTGAAGCCTCTCTCCTTGGCTCAGAGATGCTGCCTTCGCTGCCTTCTCAGCGTCCTGCAACGGCCTCTGCTCTGCGCACCCAGCCCCGCTGCCTCTGCCTCTCCTACGGACAGTGTCACGTTGCATTAGGGCTCCCCTGCAATGACCTCGTTTGACCCTAGTCACCGCTTTCAACGACCTTCTCTCCAAATGCATTGGGGGTAAGGGCTTTTACAAGTGAATTGGAGAAAGGACGAAATTTTGTCCGTGGTGGTGCAGAAAACATACTCGTCCAGCTTAATGAACAATCATACAGTGAACATACTTACAACCACCAGCCGGGTCGCGTCATAGAATATTCCCATCTTCAAAGGACACCCTTTTCCAAACACACAGCCCACAGGTCTTTCCCTGGTGTGTATCTTCCCTCGCACTAGATGTAACCACTCTTTTGACTTTTGTGATAATTATTTTCTTTACAGTTTTACCCCGTAGGTATGCAGCTTTACACAATATGCGTATATTTTGGTTTACTTTGAAACTCTGCGCAGTGGAGTTGGGCTCCTATGTATTGTCTTGGGTTTTGCTTTTTTTTTTTTTTTTTTTCCACACAACATTTTTCTTCGTGAGACTCATCGTAATACATTTAGTTTGCTTGTTTTTCTTCAAGGGCAAGATATTAACTATTCAGGCTTGAGGGCCATGTGGGTCTCCGGGTCTCTATCACGGTTACTCAGTTCTGCCTCTGTGTTGTATAGACAGCATCCACAATATATAAATGACTGGGCGTGGTTGTGTTTGAATGATTCTTTATTTACAAAAACAAATGATGTTTTATTTACAAAAGCAAGCGGCAAATGGACAGGCCGTGGCATGCTGGCCTGTGGTCTGCGGCTTCTTCCATGGCTGGTGCTGGTTATTTCTGTCTCCCCTTTTCCATGATTGATCTTAGCAAAAGTTTGTTAATGTTAATATTATTTGAAAATAAAATTAACATTCACTTGGTTGATTTTCTGATCATAGATTTTCTAGACTAGCAGTACCTTTCCTCCAGCAAATTGAAGGTATCATTGCATTAACTCTTGATTTCCACTGTCGCTGCTGGGAAGTCAGTGTTAGAGCTGATTTTTGTTCCTTTGGAGGCAACCGTATCTCGTTTCTTTGGCTGTGTTTAAGATATCCTGTTTGTCTTTGGTCTATTGTACTTTTACTGGAAAGTCTTTCGATATGAAATTTTAGTTTAGTTTGCTCATTTTTGAGACAGGATCTCACTTTGTCTCCCGGGCTGAAATGCAGTGGCACAATCATAGTTCACTGCAGCCTTGAACTCCTGGCATCAAGCAGTCATCCCGTCTTAGCTTCGTGAGTAGCTGGGCCCACCGGTGTATGCCACCAATCCCGGCTGTTTTTATTTGGTTATTTTTCTGTAGAGACAGAGTCTAGCTGTGTTGCCCAGCCTGGTCTTAAAGTCGTAGCCTCAAGGGATCCTCCCACCTTGGCCTCCCAAAGTGCTGGGATTACAGGCCTGAGCCACTGGGCCCTAGAGATAAATTTTTTTAAAAAATTGCTAGAGATTCACTGGGATTCTTGAGCACCTTTCATCGTGTCTGGAAATGTCTCAGCCATCATTTTCACACATGGACTCTGCCCTTTTCTCTCCTTCCTCTCAGGAACTCGCATTAAATACATACTGTATTTTCCTTTTTTTTTTTTTTTTCTTACTTATCTCTTAACTTCTCTCCCAGGTTTTCATCTTTTTATTTCTATACTCTGCTTTCTATGCAATTTCCTCTGACTTATTTTCCAGGTCACTTATTTGCTCTTCATTATGTCTTGTTTTTAACTCCATCGATTAAGTTACTGTATTTCAAAGATCACAATCTAATCTCCGTTTTCAGAATTTCTACTTGGCATTTTTATAAGTTTGCTAGATTACTTTTTATAGTTTCCTTTTTTTGGCAGATTTGTCTTTTGTTTTTCTTTTTACATAGTATAATCTGTTTTTATAATCTAAGCTGTATCTACCATAAGAAGTGTTGATGGATCTCTTTGTGCATTGTTTTGTTTTTGATGCCATCTGCTCATGGTTTTCTCTTTCTTTATGATCTTCCTTGTATTTTCTTTGGAAAGTTTCTCATGAGCGTTCTGTGAGGCCCAAGGTAAGGAAGGCAGCATGTATATGTAGGGTGCCTAAGAGAACGTTTCCTTCTCAAACACTTCAAATTCATGATCTAGGAAGGTGTTTTTGGCCACTCAGGTGGTGTGAACTTGGCTTCAGCTCTGCAAAGGGCCACTTGAGTTGACACCATCTCGGGGACAGTGTCCCCTCCCTGTCACTTACTTAGAAAGAAGGCAACTTTCCTAGAAATCCCTTGGAGTCTGAGGATGAACATGGGTTTATTTTTAGCTTTCCTTACTTTGAGAGGGCGGCTTTTTGAGGTCCCAGGTTACTGTGTAAAGGTCACCTGCTGACTCCACGACTAGTGTGCTCCCGGGTTCGGTTTTCTTTCCCACAGGCCAAAGGACCATCTGGAAGAAAGTTCGAAGGGTCTTGGGGAGACAAAAAGCTCCCGAAGCAAAAGTGGACCCTGTCCTCCCTCAGTTCCCAGGTCCCTTGACTTTATCCTGACCATCCCTTCTCACCTGTCACACCGTCAGTACTTTTTAAGACTTAAAAATGTTTTGATCTATTACTTAGTTGTTCTCAGTGGGAGAGTTAGTCCAAGCAATCTAGACCACATTACTAGTGTGAAGTAAAATAAATTTTAAGGCTCACCCCCTACCAGCTGACTGAATGGACCCCCTCATGGCCACAGGAATATCCTTAAAATTAAATTGCCTGCCAGGAGGAGGGAGGTCAGACATGCCTCATCATGCCCCCTCCCTTCTCGGGGACATCCTTTGTAACCCATTAACAGGCCTAAGGGCACGTAAGACACACCTGCAGGTCCTCGATTTACACAACAAATCTATGTCAGGTGGCTTATCTCTGATAAACAGCTCCTTATGTTGAAACATTCCAAGCCTTTAGACAAAGCTTCATGTCTTTAACCAATTACAAGCCAAAGAATCTTTAAACCCACCTGTAACCTGCAAGCCCCCGCTTTGAGATGTCCCACCTTTTTGGGCCAAACCAATGTATGCCTCTCACGTATTGATTTATGACTTTACCTGTAACCCCTGTCTCCCTGAAATGTATAAAAACCAAACTGTAACACAGTCACAGCGAGTCCAATTGCCCAAGGCCTCTTGGCAGTGGCTCTGGGTCATGGTCCTCAAAATTGGCTCAGAATAAATCTTTTTAAAATTATTTTACAGAGTTTGCCTTTTATCCGTTGACACAAGAAAGGAGAGCTTTAAAAAATCTTAAATAAAGCCCTTGGTACTTTCTCCTTTACTGTGTATTTAGGAGTTCCAGCAGAAATGAGCCTTGAATATTTTCCCCTGGGCTCAATTAGTAACCTATTGTGAATTGAGACTGCAAATGCTTAATTTGGAGACTTATCTATTAGAGATTTGGTTTTACTTTCAAAGCTCAGCACCTGAAGCTAAAACACAGGGAGGTTTAATATCGTTTGTGTTTTCTATTTTTGACCCGCAGTGCTAAATGGGCACTAATGGTAACAGTGATAGCAGTAAATGTTCTGGAAAGTGCAGTAGCCTGCTTTGGTGCACGTCCACACTCACATTTGTCTTCATCATGGGACTCTGCCTCTCATCTTGTGTCGAATACGCATCCCTTGGAGAAGCAGTTTTTCCCTGTGGCCTCCCTGTGGAAGGATGCCTGAAGCAGTCTGACTACGAGGTAAGCTGGCCTGTCTTGCATTTCTAACCTCGGAGAGCGCCATTTATTTGGCATCAGGACAAGAGAACCATAGAGCTCAGAATTTTTTTTCACCAGCTTGTAAGTGTAAATACAATAACGTTAGATCTCACTGTACAAGCCGGGCGCGGTGGCTCACACCTGTAATCCTAACACTTTGGGAGGCCGAGGCAGGATGTTTGCTTGCGGTCAGGAGTTCGAGGCCAGCCTGACAATAGCAAGACCCCCATCTGCACAAATAATAGAAAAATTAGCTGGGTGTAATGGCATGTTCCTGTAGTCCCAGCTACTTGGGAGGTCAAGGCTGGAGGAGTGCTTGAGCTCAGGAGTCAGAGAACAGCCTGAGCAATGATGAGACTAAAAAAAAGTCTCTACTAAAAAAATAAAAATAAAAATTAGTCAGGGGTTGTGCATGAACCTGTAGTCCCAGTTACTCAGGATGCTGAGGCATGAGGATCCCTTGAGCCCAGGAGTTTGAGGTTGCTGTGAGCGAGGCTGACGCCACGGCACTCACTCTAGCCTGGGCAACAAAGCGAGACTCTGTCTCAAAAAAAAAAAAAAAAAAAAAAAGAAAAAGAAAAAAAATTGGGGGAAATATTACTTTAATGAAACAACTATCTAAATACATGATTTTAGCTGCAACTCTTCATATTGTTATTGTTCCAGCAGTTTAGCTACTTTGCATCATGGCTTCTCCCACATCTTCATCTCTGCAGCCTTTTACATCACATTTGCATAACTGAAAGTATCATCCAAGAGATTCCCCCAAAGAAAGGGACTCTGAAAGGAGCATTAGCTTCCACTTACAGACAAAGGAGCATTGTTTCCCTGCTTTTAAATAGCCTCTCCTCCCCCACCCACCTCCAGCTTTTACCTGTCAACATTTCTAAAAATTTCCGATTCAAATTTCAAGGAGGGGGCCCTAAATACACTATCTTAATCTGTGTTTTTTCACACATCTTTTTTATAGATTCATATCTCGATCCCCAATAATATAAACTCCTTGAAAATGCATTCCCTATTTATGTTTATTTGAATTACCCTTTAAGAAAGTACTTAATAAATACAAGTTATTAAGACTATAACACCATGAATGGGCTGCATAAATTAAAATGCAGGCTGGCGTCGTTGAGCAGTTAATGCAATGAATGTATGAACCAGTTGAGCTCGAAGGCTGCAGTGCCAACGGTCCATCACCGGCACACAAATCTGCCCTTGTCCGGGCAGTGTTTGGTGCCATCCTGTGGCTGTCGTCTGTTCCACTTTCAGTATTGCCCGAGCCAATTCTGGGTCCCATGGCTGAACTGCAGCTGCCAGGATCGCAGCAGGGATCCACAGAATCTGCAGGTCAGCGGGCGCATGCTTCACTGGCTGCTTCCATCATGAGCGGAAGGGACAGCTCTGGGAGTACTCAGACCCAGCTTCCAAGCTGGGTTTTCACTTTTTTTCCTACCTGGCCCTACATTTCCATCTTCACCTCCTTCCTTCACCCCTGCCTTCACCATTGTGTTGGAAAACAGGGGCCAGAGGACCAAAGTCGATTCCACTATATTTTAGTTCTTGTTCATAGTAGAGTTTTACAGTCATTGGGGGTGGGGGGGGGATATATTTTTTTCTGCCCGCCTTCCAGGTTCTCCAGCTGGGGCCCTTGTAAATTAGACTCACAAAAGACAGATTAACAAGACAAGAGCACATAAATCTATTTCATGTAAGTTTTATGCGACAGAAGCCTTCATAAGGAAACAGAAGACCTGACAAAATGGTTAAAGCTGAGCGTTTTCATGCTAGGTTTGGTGTGGAATGGAAAGTCTTAGAAATGTGTGTCAGGACAGAAGGGTGTGAGCTAAGAACAGTGAACTGGGGGGGCTTATAGTGAAGCTTATTCCTGCAGATTCCTCTCCGCTCCCCCCATTCCCTGTCTTTGGAGATAAGCATTCTCCTTCCTCCCAGGTATGGGGAAGGTGCCTCTCACATGTGGGTCTTATGACCTGCGCCAGGAGGTAAGGGAAGGTCAGACAGTCCTGCACCTGCACCTGGATTATTTTTTTCTCAAATTCCTTCAGCTTAAAATATTCAACATGTAACAGAGGGAACGGCCTGAAAAGGGCAACACGTATGACAATCTGTCTCTTTAAATCCTCCCTACTCTTTCTGAGAATAAAAACCTGCATCTCCGCCGCAGACCGGTGGTCTGGAGGGGCAGGGGAGTGTCCTTTGTTCTTTGTGCCACAGGAGATGGCTCAATGAAACTGTCCCAGTGGGGGTCATGAGATTGTCTTCCCAGATAACAACCCTCAACAACAGCTAAACAGCCACGGCATGAAGCTAAAAACCCTCCCTTTAAAAGTTCTGTATTTCTGCTTGTGGTTAGGAAATTTGGTACTTTAAGACGGGAGTCTGCCATTTTCCTCATTTGCCAGCAAATTAATAAACCTCCCTTTCCTTCTCCCCAAACCACTTGTCCTGTTTTTCTGATGCATCCTCAGGTACAAGTGCCCAACTTTCCATTACAAACATGCCATATTTTGGCATAGTGTTTTCTGAACCCTGTCACAGTCCATGGTGTCAAATGTTTAACATATATGGGTTTAGTAAGGAGAGACTTTATTCAAAAAAATATTGTGGGCTGGGCGTGGTGGCTCATGCCTGTAATCCTAGCACTCTGGGAGGCCGAGGCGGGCGGATTGCTCAAGGTCAGGAGTTCAAAACCAGCCTGAGCAAGAGCGAGACCCCCGTCTCTACTATAAATAGAAAGAAATTAATTGGCCAACTAAAAATATATATAGAAAAAATTAGCCGAGCATGGTGGCTCATGCCTGTAGTCCCAGCTACTCGGGAGGCTGAGGCAACAGGATTGCTTGAGCCCAGGAGATTGAGGTTGCTGTGAGCTAGGCTGACGCCATGGCACTCACCCTAGCCTGGGCAACAAAGTGAGACTCCGTCTCAAAAAAAAAAAAAAATTATTGTGAGGTGGGGAGGGGGAAAGACACTTTTGAAATAGGGGCCGAGGACTGTTACAGTAGGAATAATGCTTAACTTAAACTCAAGGGCTAGGGAAAATGTGTTTTTCTCTTACAGAGAAGAGTAAACAAGGCTTAGTAGTAACTGGATGGCAGTGTAGCTTGATCAGATAATAGGTCAGAGGGTGTTTGACCCGAGACCAGCCTGTTTTCTGGCATATGCCAACTCAGGCTGAGGGTGTACCAGAATTCAGGGGCTTGTGAGAAGTTTGAGCACCAAGCACTTTGTATTGACTGGTCAGTGGGGACAACTGGTTCAGCCAATCATTTCTGAGGCCAAGGCATAGGAATTTGGAGGGTGTGTGTCTGGCCGCGTCAGGTCATCGAGGAGGGAAGCCATGAGTCCTAAGTCCTGCGGGCAGTGGTGGTGCATTGCGGTGAGCTGTTCTCGGGATGGCAAAGGGTGAGCGGTTTGTCTGAGCTTCACTGTCTCCCAGGCCAGGGCTCAGGTGACGTCAGTGTTGTCAGTGCTGAATGATGACCCCTGGGTAGAGGAAGAAGTCCATCCCTCTGAGCAAAGCCCGGAGGGTGGTGGTGAGGGCTGTGCAGAAATGGGATCGGGTGGAGGCTTCACATCCCGGGTGACACGAGATCCACACTGCTCCTCCCAGCCCTGGCAACGGTGGCTTTTCTGTTTTCATCATCAGGAATCTCTCGGGGGGAAAATCAAATGGTCTCAGTGCATCCCTCTCCAAACCGACTGCAAAATGAGCATTCTCTGGACGCTTAATGACAACCTGACGAGCCCATCAGCAGTGGTGACCTTGTCCCGGGACAGCAATGGCTCCAAAGAGAGTCTCAAGCAAGAGAATTCTGCCCAAGCAACGTATTTAAGGTGATCTATTTAATCATTATAACATATTAAGATTATTGTACAAATCGCCTGTCCTTATAAATCAGAGAGGCCGTAAAAAAAAATTCCTCTAAAACACATTCTGAGGAATTATGTGAATTGCTTAGAAGAAATGTGAACTATGGAGTAAGAATGATAAGAAAAGCATTGGCTGAAAACATAATTGTCTTTAAAAATGCAGAACCATATCATTTGTAAATATTCTTAAAAATACTGAATCTGTAGGAAAAAAAATTGCTTGAGAGTAAATTTTTTGGTACTTTCATGTGTACGCTACCTGAATTACCATCGAACTCTGAAACCAATTTGTCGAAAGTTAAGAAAGCCTTTGCCTCTAAGATTGCAAAAATATTGACCTTCAGTTATCCTCTTTTTTTTTTTTATTTGCTTTCTTTTCTGTAATTTTTGGAATTTATTTTTAAAAATTTGCCATAAAAATAGAAAGCTGCATATTTATTAGTAATGAGATTTTTACTAATGACAGAAATAAGGTCGGTAAGAAATCACAAAGGATAATTTAGAGAGCCTGCTTATGAGTCAGTCAATGGCTTAAGTAAATCGAATTAGCAAGTTAATAGAAAAAGGTGGCATTGAGCTTATATTAAGATTAGAATTTAAATCTTGAATTAATGAAAATGATCTAAGGCGATAGGGCGATTTTTTTTTTCTAATTCCCATTGTGTAATATTTGGGGGATATGGAAATCCTTCCTCACAAAGAAAGAAACCTGTTATGATATAAACAAACAATTATAATAAAATTTTGCAGCAAGGGAGAAAACCACACAGACAATTCTAAAATGGCATTGTGTTAGGGGGAGTGAGTGCATGTTTTTCACTGCTTATTGGCTATAACCTAAAAAGTTCTTACGGCAGGATTTTGGAAGTATGTTGACTGATTTCAGGTCACAGCAGAAGCAAGTGAGGCCAAATTCTGAGCAAAGCAGAAAGCAATGTCCAAGTCACAAGACATTCATTGATTATAGCTGTCAAACCACAGAAGGTGCTGGTTTAGATTCTGAGAGATTATAATAAATATCACCTGGAAATTTAAAGGTAAAAACTAAGATTTATTTCAATGTGCACATCACCCTTTTAAATGTTTTTCCCCCCAATAAGTAAAAATATAGCGTGAGTTCTTGGTCAGAAGGTCCCTCAAGAGCTAAAGCATAATGCACAAGCCTCCATCACATGACACAGATGCAGCTAGAACATGCCTTTATTGTACCGGTTACTTTACCCTGCACACCTAACAGATAACTAGCAAAATCTGATGGTGGGGTAAGATAAACTGCTCACTTTCCGCGTCATCAATTAAACATCCAAGAGAATCAAAAGCACCGAGGGAAAAAATTGACATTAGTGTTGTTAACCAGTGAAGGATTCTGCGGAGATGTCAGAGTCTTCGAGAAATTTCTAGATGGAGTGCTGGCGAAAAGAAATTTGGAAGTTCACTGAAGGTTGATTGCCAGCAACCTCACTGAATAAAAATCAATGTCAGTAGGAAGCATGTAGCCACGCAGCAGAGCCCTTGAAATAAAACTGCCCCTTAAACCTTTTGATTTGAAGGGCCTGGGTGCAGGGTTGAGGTCTGGCCATCCACCCTTGGGGGCATGTTCCGCTAGTTATTTATTTCCTGGTGCAGAGGAGCAGCCGGGAAATCGCGGTTCACGGAGAGGCTAAGGCACACAGACAAACACAAACGTAGGATGCCGGCGGCTTAACCCATCCGTGCAGGGAGCAGGCTGGGAAGCCTTGGCTCTAAACAGCAGAAACCAACTCTGAATGATGTGCACAAATCACAAAATCAATAGGATGACAGGTAAGGCTTCACATCTCTGGAAACGCTGTAGAGCCCGTGCTGCGAGGTTGCACGTGTCCCCCAAGAGCACGTGCTGGCAACTTAGCCCCCAGTGCGAGGGTACCCCGCCCTCGGGGATGACTGAGGGCGTTGTGGAGGGCCCTTGGGAAGGCCAGGATGCACCTGTCGCCCTTTCCTGGGCTCTCTTTGTCCTCCAGCCACGGGAGGATGCAGGAGGGAAGAAGGTCCCCGCCCCGCACCGGCCTGTCGTTCTGGGACTCCCCGGCCTGCAGAAGGGTGAGCCAATAAATTCCTGTTCATTAGAAATTACCCAGCTGCAGGTATTCTGTTGAAGTGACACAAAACAGACCAGACAAATTGGGGACTATAAAACAGGCAGAGCACAGGCGAATCAGCAACGCTGAACACGACACTTGTATCAAGGACACGGGCAGCCGTGGGCACGGGAGGAGCGGGCCAGCCCTGCTCCGTGACCCATGCCACAGCCAGTGGCTGTTTCTCAGCCACCGTGAGTACCTCTCTCGGCCTTTGTGTCCCTGCCTCCTCTGCTAACGATTCCAGGGCCCAGGCAAGCTCGCCTCATTGTCTACGCCTATGCCAGGGAGAAGAGAAAATCCTTTATAAATTCCAAATCGTCACGTTGTTACTGATGGACCCACTATTCTTCTTTAAAAAACAGAAGTTTCAGGCATAATCTTACCAAAGAAGAGATTAATCAAATTTAACAAGTCGTGAACGGGAACTCTGTGACACAAAAGGACCAGTGATGAGAATCAAAACCAGCTCATCGTAAGCGGTAATCATAACTTTGTAAAAAACTGCCGTAAAAACTGCAATACGGAAGGCAAATATAAAATATAATTCTTCACATGTGATATGTACAACGCAAATGACTAACATTCAATAATAACGAATTCCCCAATTTATGGGGAAAATTGGAGAGTTGGCGGGTGAAAGAAAAAGCATGCCAATTTCTATATAGTACGTATAATTTATAGAGTGTTCGTGTAATGGGATGTTATATTAGCGCTTTGCTACAAACAACATAACTCCTTAAAAAGTGCCCATGGAACACTTGCGAAGGGTGATCCTACATTAGCTCTGTATTAGTTAAGAAATTTTTTCAAGTACCTTAAAATTCGCCCACAGAGGCGCAAAGAGGTTTTGTTTGTTTTTGTTTTTCTCAAATAGCAATAAGTCCAGATGAAAAATGTAATTGATGCCGCTTCAAAAGCTTAAAATCACAGTAGACTTGTGTGATTTTCCTTGTTCTCCTTCAGGGTCTTAAAGTGGCTGGTGCTGCTGTTGTCATAATGTCTGTGTTCAAGGTGAGAAAAAAAAAAAAATAGTGGGTTTGGGGTGGGGAATGAATGGACTTTTTTCAGAAAAGTAAAGGCTTTTCCAAGAAATACAACAGCTTGCCACTTTGGAAACGTGTTCCCCCCAGCTGCAATGTGACAAAGGAAGGGCCGTAGATATTGGGCCAATTAACAAATATTACTTACTGGCCATAAGATCATGAAAAAGGCCTCATTATATTTTTTAAAAAAGAAATTGAGCAAAATACCTTTTTGCAACACAATGTCATCAAAGTAGAAGTTAACATAAAATGTCCAGGCTGGGCGCAGTGGCTCAAGCCTGTAATCCTAGCTCTCTGGGAGGCAGAGGAAGGAGGATTGCTCGAGGTCAGGAGTTCGGAAACCAGCCTGAGCAAGAGCGAGACCCCGTCTCTACTATAAATAGAAAGAAATTAATTGGCCAACTAATATGTATAGAAAAAATGAGCCGGGCATGGTGGTGCATGCCTGTAGTCCCAGCTACTTGGGAGGCTGAGGCAGGAGGATCGCTGGAGCCCAGGAGATTGAGGTTGCTGTGAGCTAGGCTGATGCCACGGCACTCACTCTAGCCTGGGCAACAGAGTGAGACTCTGTCTCAATAAAATAAAATAAAATAAAATGTCCAAAGAAAGAAAGTTTTCCAGCTATTAAAAATTAAAAACACTGCCCTGATGAACTCTTCTTTCTCTCAAAGAGGAAGTCATCTTCAATTGAAAGCTCTTTAAAAATTCATTATAATGCAGATACTATACATGTATACATAAAAGTTTGTGGTGAATTACTAACGCCATGTCCAGCTGAACATTTAAAGCCTTAAATTTGTCACTAATAAACAAGAATAGTTGGAAAAATAACTAAACAATTCTTTAAGTTAATTTCATTTTTATATGCTAAGGAAACTAAGAGGATGAAATCCAGAGATAGTAGAATTATGAATCACAAAAGAGAAAAATAATAGAATTGATAGACACAATTATTTCTTTTGAAAAATCAACATAATAGGAAAACTTTTGGCCTTATGACTATGTCATCATCTAAAAAGGGAGAGAGAGAGAGAACCATAAAATTTCATACCAAAAGCCATAAATTTCTGGTTATAAATGTCAAATCGAAAACTTGTTGTATTCATTTCCTTGAACTACTTCTAAAATTTCAGTGAAGTAATAAAAAGATGATTAATCTGCAAAGAGAAAAATAACAGAATTGGAGATAATAGGGGAATATTTGTGATGCCAATCATCATTTTGAAGCTGGGAAGAAAATGTGAAGGATTAATTCAGGAATATTTCTAAGAATGGAAGGACTAGGGTCTAAAAGTTGCTCAGATTACTGACGTAAAAGAGGCCTCATGATAAAGCAGGCTCATGATAAAGCCATGAGCCAAGAAGCACCGTGCTTTTGAAAGCAATTCTGGGACCTAGAGAATAATACTACACTGTCTTGAAAATCCTCAAAGATATGCTTTTACTTTAGACTTACATACCAGCTAATCTAGCAATCAAACACCAAGATAGAATGAAAACATTTTCAGGCATTTCTTTCCTTTCAGGAAGGAAAGAAGGAAGGAAGGTGGGGGCGGGGGGGGGGAGAAAGGAAAAAGGGAAGAAAGACAAAGACAGAAGGAAAGAAGGAAAGAGAAAGAAAAGAAAGAAGAAAAGAAAAGAAAAAGCAAGAAATTAAATTTCTATGTATTTTTTTCCTCATGAGGTTGCTAGAGGATGTGCTCCACCAGACTGATTTAGAAGGAAACCTCAAAAACAGCATCCAACACCACAAAGTATAACCAGAGAATTCCCAGCATCTCCACTATGCTGCAAGCTTAGAGAACAATCATCCCAGACAGAGATAGGAGAGAGGAGGACTCTAGGATGGAAGCCTTTATTAGGAAGGAGAAAGAGAAGGAAGAAAAAAAAAAGGAGGAAGGAAGGGGAGAGGAAGAGAGGAAACCGAGACAGCCTATGTCTTAATTATCAGGACCAAGACCTGAGACCCCTTCTGTCAAAATAACTTTGTTCTTTTTGCCCAGGAAAACAAGGAAGGAAACTAATAAATGATGCCTCTGTTTACTTTAGGAAATTTCTGAAAACCAATTTGTCTGTGCAAGTAATTTTTCATTTTGGCAAACAGCTCTTCAATACAAAAAATAATAATAAATACAAGCCACTCATTTATCAAACAACGGTATACTTACCAGGACTCATTAAATGAGCATCATTCCCCTGTTCTAACCTATTTTTTCACTAACATTGCCTAATCCCAGTAAATTCTCCACTTTTCTTCATTTGAGCACAAATTCCAAAGCCTTATAAATATCCTACACTAAGCTTCCTTTTCTGAGATATTATAATAGCTCTGTCAAGTGGTGTTCTCTCTCACGGCCAGAGGTTTCATGGACATCTTTGCTTGATCAACAGGTTATTCTGGTGTGTGTGCATGCATAAAGTGTGTGTGTGTGCGTGTGCGTGTGTATGCACACGCATGTGTGCGTGTATGGGGAGGAGGGCAGGGAGGCAGCAGGTGACAGAAGGACAAAACTGGCTACAGTATCTGATCCATTTGATCACACAGAAATAATGTCCTGAGAACTTTACAGATGTGTTGGGGAAATTTGTAATATGTTTTAGACACACACGTATGGGAAGTATTAGAGAATTATTCACCCCCAGAAAAGTAATATAAGAAATAAAGCATAATTATAATGCATTGGTTGACTTAATAGTAAATAGCATCATAACATTTTCATTGTCATAAGGTAAAACCTGAACTGGGATTTAGCTGGAAATTATGATATAAATGTTGGGAGTGGGCAATGGAAATATGGGAGAGATATTAGTTGGTATAAGAACATTAAATCCTCCTCTAATGTGATACGAAATTGGATAAAGAAGAAAGAGTGAAACGTGTATAGGAAGGCAAATAAAAACAACAACAAAAGGTACAGGAGTTCAGAGCATTGCCACGTCAACAGGACCCAAACCCTCAGAATGATGACCCACCCCTCCCAGCTGACTGGGAAGCCTGGTGGAGGGTCAGAGGTAGCAAGTGCAAAGAGACTCTCTCATTCTCTCTCTCCCTCTCATTCCACATAGAGATGTTTGGGAATATATTCCCCAAATGTTGGCAGTAGTTATTCCTGAGGATATTTTTTACATTCTCCTTAACTTTTGTTCACAGATTAAATTTTTATGATGAACATACGCATACATAAATACATGTATGTTTTTATAAAAAGAACATTTTTAAAAATAAAGAATAAAAATTTGAGTCGAACTTCAACAAAAACAGCATGAAAGAAAGTCATAAAATAAACAAAATAAGTCTGGCATGGATTCATGTGAAACTGCAGGACAAGCTGAGAAATGAAGCTTTGCTATTTGTGCAGGAAATATTTGATAGAATAAATGGATTTTGTGAACAGCCAGTCTGTCTCTGTCTCAATTTCTTACAGCAAGAGAACAAAAACATAATCAGATGATTTAAGCACGTAGCAGCTAGGACTCTGCCTTTCTCACTGCAGTGCTGCAGGAATCATAAATAGCTTTGATTGATATTTTAACACAACAGAGTTCATGCAAGTGTCAAGTCACCTAAAGAAAAGCTTATAAAACCTACAGGATGCCTAGAAATTCTTTAGCTCTACCTGGATATTAGAATTTTGGCAGACAGAGCTGATGGAACCATTATAATCATTGCATAAAATTCTTCCAAGCCCTCATCATTTTTCTTTTTAATATCTGTATGTTCCTCTTTCCCTAATCAGTAATTACACATACTGCCAAGAGCTGAGATCCAACTCTACAGCTTATGCAGAATTTCCCGATGCTGCAGTTATGAGACTCTCGAGCCTCTTCGGAAGAAACAAATGGAAGACCCTCAGTTTGTATGGTCACAGGCAGGGCTTCTACCTATGAAATACTTTGTAATTTTCGACTGGTACTAAATGTGATCAATGAAACATTTCTGTGAGATTGATTTCATACAGGATCTTGGGAAATTCAACCTCTCAGCAGATCATCCTTTACTGGCTGCCGACAGAATATGATAGATTATTTGCCTCGTCCGTGTGATTCATTAGTGGAGGGCACGGAAAATCCAAGAGCTTCTGCTGGGCCTGGGGAGAAGAAGGCAGATACAGATGTGATGCTTGAACATTTTCAAGACTATCTTTCTCCCATAGCCATCCGACACGGCGCACCTTTTTCTCACCTTTCTTGGCACGTGTGCAGGCACAGAGCTCTGACCCCGGGGTCATGAGTTCTCTCTCCTGCTCACCACCCCTCCTCTCTTTAGTGTCACTCTTGTTCCCAAGGCTCATTCATTCCCTGAGTGTCGTGGGTACCGACACGTGTTTACAGCGGCACCGTTTGCGTCTCATCTTGACGAAATGTTTACTGGCGAAAACATAATCAATTTATAATAAGCCTAATTCCTTCTACAACTAAGCATTACTGCCCTCAAAAAAAAACAAAACAAAACAAAACAAAACCCAAAGGTCTTCATTTAGGTGTCTCAGGAAGCAACATTATGGCACAGAAGTCCATAATGACAGTATGACACTGCGTTTGGTGCAGTTATATGTTGAACAAAAGTGCAGTTATATGTTGAACAAAAGCCATTGCAATCATCTGGCAGTTTTTCCAGGGAAATGGTCTACTTCACTAGTTCATAATACATACTTTGGTATCAAACGGTCTGAATTTGCATCTGCCAGTTACTAGCAATGTTGGCAGAACAGGGATATTATAAAAATTTATTTCAGAGGACTGCTGCACAGTTTAAATGAGATAGCGTATGCAAAGCTTCAACAAAATCTTACCATGTTTAAAGTCTGCTGCTGCTGACGTAATCCTGATTCAACTCAGCACTCCGTTTCGTTTCAGTTGGTGATTTCTACCATGGTTATTCCCATCCCTACCATTAATTTAGGAATTGGGCTAAAGCTCGGTTTCTAAAAAAAAAGCATCTGTTACATAAAACAAGGTATTTAAAGAGATGTACTTGGCCGCAAGTGGACCAGAGTCCACAGAACATGTTTGAGTTTGAGGCATTGTCGTGAACTGGTTAGGCACATAACCTCTCCAGAAGACAAAATCACAAGATTCTATTACCCAAAGCTTGGCACTTGTCCCCAGGGCCACATCAGAAGAATGAGGACAAGTGGTTTGAGGAGAAGGAAAGAGAATTTTATTAATTTTCCAGCAAATGAGGAGGTTGGCAGACTCTCATCTCAGAATAACAATGTCCTGCCTCTGAGCAGAAGCACAGAGCTTTTAAAGGGGTGGCTTCAGCCTCAGACTACTGCTGTTCAATTATAGTGGATGCTTCCAGCTCTGATTCATCCCATCTTTGGCTAAGACAATCCTGTGACCTCCCCGGACAATTCCCTTGAGTCGTCTCCTGTGGTGCACAGAACAAAGGACATTCCCCTGCCCTCCCAACCACTGGCCCGGGGCAGGGGTGCAGGTTTTAATTCCCAAAAGGAGTAGGGAGCCCAGTTAGAGAGACAGAAAGCATTTTTACCCTTTTTCAGGCCACTCCCCCTGTGACAACTCTAACCCTTGCTCCAAATATTCGCCATGAACCTGTGGCAAGTCACTTATTTACCCTCCACTACGACCCACTTTCCCTAACCATTAAATGCAGAAAATAGTGGCACCTTCCTCGTAGAGTTGACCTAAGCTCTGTCCATTTCATTTATACAAACCGAAAGCTTTTGTTTGAAGCTGAAACTCTCTTGGAAACTTTGAGATAAGTAAACCATTGTTCACAATCTCAATATCGGGCACAATTTCCTACATCAGAAATTACTCACATCAGGAGCTCTTCCAGGAGTGATGAGCGTTATTGTTTGTTTTTTTTTTTTTTCCAGTTAAACATTTATTTATTAAGTACCATGTCCTGAAGAGTGTAATAAGAGCGGTGGTAGGATGAAGAAAGCATGACTAGCTCGTTGAGAAAACTTCCGATCTGATAACGTGATAAGAGATGCAGTTTCGTCTCTGCAGGATCTTGGCGTGTTATTTCACCTTGGTTGCATCAAGTTATTTCACTTTTATTGGTTGCCAGTGTTTATGTAATTCTGGGTTCTAATCTTCAGGTTATACTTCTTAAATCTTCAAAATATTTTATTTCTACTGGCTCTCCAAGACTTTGGGCTCTCATTTTCATTTCCATCATTTCTTTTCTTTTCTCTCTTTCTTTCTTTTTTCTTTTCTTTTCTTTTCTTTCTTTCCTTGTTTCTTTGTCTTTCCACATTTCCTATTTTAAATAAAAATATCTCCAAGAGATTTTAATGCATGCCATCAGGCAATTCCAACCTAATATAATTTAGGTTCATCTGAGCTTCACTACGACTGGGAAATACCAGGTGTTTGAGGGAATCAGAGTTTTTCTGGAAGCAAGAAAGGGGAGAAAGGCGTAATCTGGAGGGTGAGGCTGAGCTCCGGAAGCCACATTTCACAGTGGCCATGGGAACATCCAGAGGCTAGGAATTGACCCAGAGTTGTTGGAGAAAAGAGAAACGCCCAAGTTTAGTGGAGAAGTGTTGCTGGAAGTACTCAGAATTTTGTTTCATTTTTCAGTTCAATTTTTTAATAATGCTAAAAATGGAGAATGATGGCAGGATGTTGGAGAAAGGTCTTCATTGCCAACTCTGTTGTCAATATAATCCGGAATGTAATCCAAGAAATGTGCATTGAACATTTATTGTGTGTGTAGAGGAGCGATATGCATTGAACATTTATTGTGTGTGTAGAGCGATATGTAATTTTTCTTCTATTCTTTCTGAGTTGTAAACTGAGACTCCTTGTAACAAAAGACAGATTAATATAAGAAAAACATGTGGACACTTATTAAGATGATACCTCCTAAATACACGGGATATACCCAGAGAAATGAGTAAATCTCAAAAAAGTGGCTTGGAATTCAGGTTCCGTTGAAACAAACACAGGAGGGTGTGTGAGAGACCAGTTATGGGGGAGGAGACAGGGCAAGGTGGGGTAAATAGCAGTAAGCGTGTTGTGGGGGATTCCAGTGCCTTCTCCATTGACACAATTCTCTTGGCATTTGAATCATTTTTCTCGTACTTATGTAGATCTGGAGACACCCTTCCGAGTAGAGATTTCTTTTAAAGATGAAAATTGCCTTTACAAAGGGAACTTCGGCTCTGTTTTCAGAGTTTCTCCTAGACCTGCTGTTTCTCAAAATAATCCCTTTAAAACAATCCCTATGCCAAGCGGGCATGTTTTGGGGAGGCATATTCTGTTCTCCTACATATGCAGGGCACTGTTCTAGGTGTGGACAGCACCAAGGTGCAAAAACCAGGTGGTCTCCAGAAATGTATGCTTTTGAGCCCTTTTTCTCTCTAGCAGTTGGGTGTGGTGCAGGGCTGTCAGCCTTTTCTTCCCTCCTTAGCATTGCTGTGGGATAATGCAGACAGCACTCAGTAACAGCCATTCAGTGAACGCAAGGATTCTCAGTGGAGCATCTGGAAAAGAAGGCTCCGGAGCAAGTCATTTAAACTTGGAGCTTGGTCAGGATGCAGTTCAGTGTATGTGTGTGTGTGTGTGTGGGGGGGTATGCGTAGTTTGGAAAATGGTCCCTATGATTTTGATGTTTATACTTAAGGGCAGAGTTTCCTCATGGGGACGTCTTCTCTCCTCTCTCGCTTCCTTTATGAGGATAACTGCGGTTACCAAACCGAACGGGTCTGCTGGCCTGGTGCAGCCAGGCCAGACCCTGAAGCTGAGAGTTGCAGCGGGAGGAAGAGGCTCTATCCCAGGGCACCGAGAGGAGTCCAGACCCGGACTCCCTGAGCAGCCTAGGAGCCAGGGTGTTAAAGGCAGGCATACGTTTCAAGCAGACAAAATTTTAAATCAATACATTGGCTTGGCTCCAAAAGGTGAGATATTCCTGAAGTTTAGATATCCTAAACTATCCTAAACTTTAGGATATCTCACCTATGGAGTCATAGGTGGATTCAGGGATTTTTGAGTTACCAGAAAAGGAATGTCTAGATGGGTGTGACTAGCCACAGGCCCTCAGGGAGAAACTTAGAACAAAGAAAGGCTATAGGAGATCAGTTCCCCAGTTTCCCCTTATCTGCATTTTCCATCTGGTGGCTGTTTCTGATAAACAACCTGAGCATATATGTTAAGTCGCAGCAGGGAACAAAAACACCTGGGACTCCAGCTTGCCTGGGCACCACTGTGATTCCCACTCTCTTATTAAGTCCAGGTGGGTGCCGGGACTTCCCCTGAAGGGACTCAGGATTTTCCTTTATTTACATGCCTGGGGGCCCAGCGAGGACTCAGAATAGTCTGGGCTCTGTCTCACTGTGTAGGAAAGAAACCAGCTCCCATACACCCCAGACCCCAAATCCCCACACTCCTGGCCCTTGCTCAGTTTTCATAACCCACTTGGGTCCAACAACAGAATAGACAAACACACACTTCACAATCACTAATTCAAAATTCGTTCTCCCCGACCAAAACCTTCCCGCCATCCAACTTGCATATGAAGCTACTCTCTACTCTCAACACTGTCAGGAAATCTAGTTTACTGATCTTTCCAAATTTGCTAAACCTTTTAGTCCTCTGTTTCCTTCACGTCCATCCTTGCCTAGCTTAGATTTAAGTGCAGCATTTTAATTACACTCTTCCAATGCCATAAATTCTCTTGCCTTCCTGTGATTATGTCATACCTCCTGGCAACAACCCCGCTAAAAGTGACCTCTATTTTGTCTCTGCCTAAGATACACTTTTGAGCCTGTTTTTATCTTTGGCACTTAACACTCTCTTCCCTCTTGCCCACACTGCTACAATATCCAATCCAGCATCAGGTTAATTTTAATTGAACCAGGGCACCATTAACTTTGGGGCAGCAATTCCTGATGTCTCTGTCTCCTTACCACATTCAGTATATTCAACCGGTCATCAGCTTCTATGGATTTTAACTCATCCATATCTTTGGGGTTAAAAAAAAGAAATCTACGATGGGTCTTCTCAGAGCCACCTGGTACCAATCAAACCAGTGGTTCACATGCCAGCTAGATGACTTCCCCTCCAGCCGCAGTCACGGCTGCGCACCTGAAGCACATCCACAGCGGGGGCAGGTGCGTGATGCAGCCAAAAAAGGGCACTTTCCTCGCCAAACCCATCTTACCCCACCCCCTCTCTGTGTCCCTGCTGTGTGGGTCTATTTTCAGTGCCTCGCACGTGACGTTTTTTCCTTCTGTATCTTCAGTACATTTTATTGCCTGTTGGGAATGCTCCTCAATTTCTTCCTTTGATTACCCCCCCCACTCACTCTTCAGATTCCATGTCCATTGTCCCATGGGGTGATGGGAATCTTCCCTCCCCCTGAAGGTTCAAGTCTGTGCAAATAAACTGGCCACAGATGCCACGCCATGGCTTCAACATCGGACCCCTCAAAATCTGGCGTTGAAATGTGATCCCAGTGTGGGAGGTGGGGCCTGTGAGTGGTGTGTGAGTCAGAGGGCGGATCCCTCGTATGGGCTTGGTGCCACCTCTGTGGTAATGAGCGAGTTCTTGCTCTGTTGGCTCCTGAGAGAGCTGGTCATGTTTAAATAACCAAGTGCCACCGCCCTTCTGCCCCTGTCTCACCACGACGTGGTCTCTGCACACGGCATCTCCCTTTCCCCTTCCTCGTGAGTAATGAGGCAGCCTGAGACGCCGCCCAGAAGCTGAGCAGATACTGGTGTCCTGCCTCTTGTACAATCTGCAGAACTGTGAGGCAGATAAACTACTTTTCTTTATAAATTACCCAGCCGCAGGTATTCCCTTATGGAAACACAAATGGACTGAAACAGAAGATTGGTACCAAGGAGTTAGTTTTTGCTATGAAAATACCCGGAAATGTGGAAAAGCTTCAGAACTTGGGTAAGGGGCAGAGATTGGAAGAGTTTGGAGGGCTCAGAAGAAACCAAAAAGATAAGGAAAAGTATAGTTTGTGACCTCCTAGAGTTAGGTTAAGCGTTTGTGACCAACATACTGATAGAAACCTGGAGAGTAAAGGTATGAGATGAGGTCTCAGATAGTAACGTTAACATAGGGAATGGCCTGAAAATAAACAGCAAAGAAAGTGTTTTCTGTCTCCTTAAAACCTCTGGGGAGTGTCCTTTGTTCTTTGTGCTACAGGAGATGGCTCAGCAGAATTGTCCGGATGGATGGAGGCCTGGGCGGGTGGAGGACTCTCTTCACTGCAGATGGGACGGATCAAAATACAGCCTGAAGCTGAGAACCCACCCTTGAAAAGCTCTGTATTTCTGCTTATGATTAGGAAAATTGATACTGTAAGACAGGAGTCTGCCATTCTCTTCATTTGCCAGCATATTAATAAACCTCCCTTTCCTTTTCCCCAAACCACTTGTCCTCGTTCTTCTGAGGTGGCCTTGAAGACAAGCGATGAGCTTTTGATAACGGTGATGAGGAACTTCTTGGGAACAGGAGCAAATGTTATGACGTAGGGAAAACACTTGGCTGCATCGTGTCCATGCCCCAGGGCTTTGTGGAAGGCTGAATTTCAGAGTGACAACCTAGGGATTTGGTGGAATTAATTTCTAAGCAGCAAAGTGTTCCAGAAGTGGTGCTGCTGCTTTTAATGGCTTGTAATAAGATATGGGAGCCAAGAAATAGTCTAAAGTTGAAATTTATAATTACAAGGGAAGCAGAGCATAAAAACTTGGAAAATTCTCAGCCTGGCCACATGGTAGAGAAGGAAAGAACATTTCTAGGGGGAGAAGCCAAAGGCTGTGGAGCTACCACCTGCTGGAGAGAGATTGGCATGGATAAAAGGAAGCCAGGTGCTAATAGTCACTAATAGTCAAGACAATGGGAAAAAAGGCCCCAAAAGCATTTCAGAATCTTTCTGAGTATAGTCTAGCTTAATTTCCCTTTATGCATTCTTACAGATTCAATTTCTTTTACTTTGAAATGTTTTGTAATAATATGCACATTCTTTTAATTATCTCATTTTTTCCCCTTCTCACTATGATATCAACTCCATGATTCAGGAGCTGTCTTTATTTTGTTTTTCATTATATCTTAGGCAAGAGTGCCATGCCTTCAACACAGTAGAAGTTCGATATTAGGTAGAATCTACTATTTCATATTGGATTTGTGATATTTTTCTTTCTGGTCTAGTACAATTGCTACCAGTATTATACCCTTGAGAATATTAGTCAGTGTTGAAGCATGAAAATTCAGTGATCAGTGGAGAATAATTTACTTTCTTTGTTTCAGAGACCTACCTCTCTCTCACCACATATAAACCTACCCTTTGGGAAATTAGATCTACTGTCCAAGAAGGGAATTGTAACCAGTCTTTTGTTTTCATTAGGAATCAAAAAGTTAAGGCTGTCAGATGAATATCTGCTCACTTTATAGGGCAATCAATAAATAAGCTTCTATTTTTGTTTCAAAGTCCATACCCCATTGAAATCGCTCAATTGAAAGCATTAGATCTTTTTACATTTTGAGGATTAGGAATATATGAATATATTCATGGTAAGATTCCCCAGGATCAGAGAAAAAAAAAAAAAGAGCTTAGAGTTCTATAATGAACAAAACTGTTAGTCAATCAAGATGCAGTGCCTCTGGGGCAGGCCGAGACAGGTGTGTGAACAGAAGCACAGAACATTAAGAAAATTCGGAAGGGCAGTGCTAAGAAAGTGAAGCCACCTTCCTCCTAAAGGCTTTGTTATCCTAGAACACGAGTTAGGAAGATTTCGCTGAGAGGTGGTCTGGCAGTAAAGAAGAAATAGCATTCACAAAACGCTATGAGTCAGCAATGACTGTGCCTGATTCTCAAAAGGGAGTTAGAAAAACATCATATTTTGAAATGTCTCCAAATGGAGGTGCTTATTTCCTCTTATGCCTTTGAAAAATGAAGACTTTAATCCCACTGTTGCCGACACTTTAGTATTTGTAATTCTCAAAAAGGTGGGTGCCACTGTCATGCTCTGAGAATCAGAAGAATGTCTGATGGGAGAAACCCAATCCTCAGGTTTATTAAGGACGTCTCAGAGTCCCTTTATGATGAGAGATTCACAGGAACGGGCTCAGTCCCCAGCCCAGAGAATTGCTAAGTTCTTTGTATCTCATTTTTCAAACTGGAAACAGGCTCTGTGGCAGATTAAAGATGCCATCAAATCGTTGACATCCTTCTCTTCTAGAGGTGGCATCTCTTTCACCTCCCCTTTATCCTGGGCTAGCCTGTGGCTGCTTCGACCAGTAGTGGCGATGACACTATATCAATTCTGGAACTAACTTTTAATGAGATTAGCAGTTTCTGCCTCGGGCTCTGGGGAAGCTCTGAGCCATGAAGTAAGAAATCTAATTACCCTGCAGGAAAGAGACCACATGGAGAAAGCCTAACGCTGGAGGGATAGGAAGCCAGGGATAGATCCAGAAAAGCCCCTCATGATACCCATCCTAAAAAGGCACCGGGCGTGTGACTAATGCACTAGAATCATGACATCATGAAGGAGACCAGATGGATACCAGCCCAGCCGCCAGCAAAATAACACTGAGTCACTTACCCCATGCGGTGAAGAAGAATAGCCCTGCAGAGCCCTGCCTGAATTCCTGCCCCACACAATTGTAACATTAATAAAATGGCTGTTATTTTATGTCACTGTGCCCAGGGCAGTTGGTTACATAGCAATAGTTAAATGGAACCGCGTGGGTGGAAAGTTGAAGACAGCTGATCCAATCAAGCACCAAAGTGTTCATGAAACTCACCTTTGTCCCTCTGCCTATAGCTTGTCACTGAGAGATTCTTTGTAAGGGTGACTGTATCAGATTTAGAGGTTAAAGGTTTTAGACACTCATCACTAAAGGTGATAGAGGTGACCTTCACTAGAAGGTCATAGCCTTCTGACCTTGTACGAGACGTCATTCCCTGAGATTCCAGTCCAGCAACTAGCTGTAAACGTGTGTGGTATACTTTGTGTAAATCTGCTGAAAATTTAAAACATAACACGGATGAGATGCCAAAGAAAATCGATGAATTGTACGAGGAGGAGTCCACTTCTGGAACGGCAGCGAGGCTCTTGGTGACAGTTCCCTCCCTCTGAGACAGCACAAATACAGTCGTGCACCCCATTAGCACATTCTGAACAACAATGAGTCACGTATGACGGTGGTTCTATAAGATTATAATACTGTGTTTTTTTATTATACCTTTTCTATGTTTACATACTTTTAGAAACACAAACACTCACAATCGCCTACAGTATTCAGCGCAGTGGCATGCTGCACAGGTGTGTAGCTGGGGGCAATAGGCCATACCGCACAGCCAGGTGGGCAGTGGGCTAGACCGTCTGCATTTGTGCAAGTACACTCTGTGATGTTCATATAATGACAAAATGGCCTAATGACACATTGCTCAGAACATATCCCTGCGGTTCAGCAGTACATGACTATGCAGGCAAAAAATCTAAAGTCATTTATTTGGCTTAAAATCCTTGTCAATTGAACCAAAGCCACATAGCAACCTGAAAATCATCTATCCTAGAGGATGTCGGAAACTTCCTTATGCGGGAGGACGGGTGTGGAGGTTGGACGTGGGGCGCTGCACTCCTCCCTTCCCTCTGCAGGGCGGGGCTGTGGGAGGCCCGGCCAGCAGCATCGCAGCCGAGAAGGAGCCGACCACTTCTGGATCTTCTTTGAAATCACCATCTTCGGAGCACAGTAAATATTGTGTCCAAATCTGCAGCTTCCTGGGAAATTTTTATTCTCAGAGCATGTGGCTATGTGATTTGATGCTGAGCTCAGCTCGGGGGAAGGCGGAACGGAACCAGCAGGAAGCTTCCCCCCAGGCCCTTGCAGCACAATAGCAATTCCCAGCCACATTTCAGCTGCCTGAGTGAAAGGCTATGATTTCAGTTGAGGCAAACAAGAGGCTGGCTGGGAATTTAAAAGGAAACCCAGGAGAACTAGACACCCATAGAGCACTTTGAAAAGCTGCCGCATATTTCTGTGGGTCTACAAAGCAGTAGGAAAACCCAGAAAAAAAACCTGGGAGAAGAGAAGGCACCAGTCACTACCCCCTGACTAGCTTTGGAGCCTCATTGGAGCAGGAACTGAAAGCCAAGACTGGTTTGTAAATTCCCTGAAGTCCGAAGGCTTCCCTTCTCATACAGATTCCTTTTGCAAAAAAAATAGAGATACAAAGGCAAGGCATTTAAGAAAATCTGACCATCATTGGCTGACCACATATTGACTAGTAGGAAGCCATCCTTAAAAATAAAAAATATATATAAAAAACTTAAGAAAAAACATAATAAAGAACTCAACTCAAAAGCCATGCTCTGCTGAGAATACAGAATCTACAGAATTAGTCCAGGGGAGTCACTAAGCAAATAAGCAGCAATAAGAAAAATAAAAGCAGCAACTAGAAATTGGCCACAATAAACCCTGGAGAACAGAAGAATGTGACACCAGCATTGCAACAATATATCTAAAATGTCCAGTTTTCAACAACAACAAAAATGATCATAAATAGAAAAGTGTGGCACATCTATAGGAAAAAAAGGGAGCTAAGGTGAAATGTCCCTAACAATGTCCAGACTGTAGTTTTAGTAGACAAAGACTTTAAAACAGCAGTTATAACTGTGTAAAGAACTAAAGGAAGGCACGCCAATGGTCCCTGACCCAACAGAGAACATCAACATAGAGACAAATTATTTTTTAAAAGATCGCAGTTGAAAAGTACAATAACCTCAATGAAGTGTTTATTAGAAGGACTTGATTACAGGTTTGAGCTGGCAGAAGAGAGAATCGGTAGACTTGAAAGCAGATCAATAGGTATTTTCCAGTCTGTGAAGAAGAGAAAAGAATGGAAGAAAAGAGAATGACAGAACGTGAATAAGGCCTCAGGGACTTTGCAGAAACTATCACATGTAACAACATGTATGCAAATGAGAACCCCAGAAAATAACAAAAATATAAAGGAACAGAAGAATATTTAAGAAGTGATAACTAAAATCTTCTCAAATTTGATGAAATAATATGAATCTAGACTTTTAAGGAGCTGTTTGGGGAAAGCACCCAAACCATGTTTTCCCTTGCTCACACTCCAGCAATTGACACAGAAGAATTCTGCGACCAAATGTGGGGGTTTTCCCCATACTCCAAACAGCAGACACCAGCTGGGTGTCTTCTAGTTAATTTCTGGCGCTATCCACCCTGAGATAGCATCAGGTCCCATAGGTTGAGGGCTCAGTCCCCAAGGCGGACCCCTTGCCCCACCAGGCACAAGTCTGGGGCCCTCAGACTTGTGACCGACTGGCTTCACGCTGGGCTTCCCACAACTCCCTCCCTGGGTTTGACTGATTTGCTAGAGCAGCTCACGGAACTCAGGCAAACATCTACTTACACTTATCAGTTTATCACAAAGGCTATTTTAAAGGATACAAATAAACGGCCAGATGAAGAGATAATAGGGTGAGGTCTAGAAGCCCCTGAGCACAGGAGCTTCTGTTGCCATGGAGCTGGGTACATCACCCTCCTGGCAAGTGGTTGAGTTTTTATTCGCCTTCCTGTCTGCCTCCATGTGTTAAACTCTCTGGAGGCTCTTGGGACTTGGAACTCTTGGGTTTTTATGGAGGCCTCATGATGTAGGCATGACTGATGAAACCATTGACCATTGGCGATCAACTTAAACTTCAGCCCCTTCCCCTCCCTGGAGGTTCTCTAGTGGGGCTGAAAGTCCCAACTTCTAATCATACCGTCGCGTTTCCAATAACTAGGCCCCAACCTGAAGCTGTCAGTCAACATTAGCGTGTATACAGACAGCACTCTGGAGATTCTGAGGGTTTCAGGAGTTGTATGCCAGGAAAGGAGGATGAAGACCCAGTATATATTTCACAATATCATAGCTCAACAAACTTCAAGTAGAATAAACTCAGAGAGACCCATACCGAGATATATCGCAGTAAAATTGATAAAAGTCAAAGAAAAAGAGAACATCTTGGAATTAGAAAGAGAAAAATGACTTATGTCAAAGGATTATCAGTAAGGTTAATGATGGACTTCTCATTGGGAACCAGGGAGACTTGAAGACAGTGGAATGACAATGTCCAAATTTTGAAAGGAAAGCACTGTCAACCAAGGTTTCCATATCCAGCTAAACTCTCTTCAAGACTATGTGGGGAATGAAGACATTTCCAGAAGAATAAAAACCGAGGACTTGTCACTAGTAGATCTGCACTACAAGAAATAGCAAAGGGAGTCAGTCCTTCAGGCTGAAAGGAAAGGACCCTAGATGGTAACTCAAATCCATACAAAAACATAACAGCGCCAATCAAATTAACTGTATAGGCACTGTAAAAGACAGTATAAACATATTTATAACCCTTTTCTTATCCTATTTTAAAAGACAACTGCATAAAGCATTAATTATAAAACAGTGTTTATATGCATATAACATTTAAGGACGTAATTTGTGTAATGATAATTGTACAAAGGAGGAGGAAGGCAATGGAGACATATTGGAGCAAAGCTTTGTATAGTGTTAAAATTAAGTTAGTACTGATCCTTAAAACAATCCTAACTAGATTGTTCTCAGTTAAACTGCCAACTCTCCTAGGTCTCCAGGTTGCTAATTACAGACCTTGGATTTCTCAGTCTCCGTAATCATATGAGCCAATTTCTTATAGTAAATATATGTATACATACACACACACACACATACATACACACACACATATATCTCTCCTGTTGATTCTGTTTCTTTGGAGAACCCAGACTAACACAATGATCCACAAACTCAGTGCAATCCAAATTCTGCCAATATCCCACCTATGCTACTCTGCTCATGCACACTGTGCTGGCAGCAGGTGCAACCTCAACATGCAGAACGGTGCCTATAAATCTGTGGACCTGTATGTACTGCAGAAACGCTCTGCCAGCAACCGCGTCATCTGTGCCAAAGAACCACACGCACATCCAGATGACTGTGGCGAAGTCTGGACAGGTCATGGGCAGATTCACAGCCAGTTTGAAGCCTGTGCTATCTGCAGGGCCATCTGCAGGCTGGGTGAGTCACGTGACTCCATTCTCCAGTTGGCCAAGGCCAACAGCATTGTTTCAAAAAAATTTGGAGAGAGTCATGGATATGGAATATTTGTCATAAAGGAACAGTGAAAACCTCCCCCCCCCAAAAAAAAACTCCCACCTTTTTTTTTTTTTTATAGAAATTGACACATTGATCCTAAATTCATATGAAAATGCAGGAATATCCAGAATCACCAAAACGATCTTGAAAAAGAAGATCACGGTTGCAGAAGTCACACTACCTCATTTCAAAACCTACTGCAAAGCTATAACCATCAAGAAAGCGTAATGCAGGCATAAAAATAGACATACAAATCAATGGGATAAAATTGAGAGTCTAGAAACAAACTCTTTTATTTATGGTCAGTTGATTTTTGACAAAGGTGCCAAGATAATTCAATGGAGAAAGAATATTTTTCCCAACAGGTATTCTGGGACAACTGTCCATATGCAAAAGAATAAAATTGAACTTCTACCTCGTGCCATACACAAAAATTAACCCAAAATGAATCATAGACCTAAACGCAAGAGCTAACACTATAAAACTCCTAGAAGAAAATATAGAATAAGTTTTGTCTAGAATAACTTTAGGTTAGCGAATGGTTTATCAGATATGATGCCAAAAGAACAACAGACAAAAGAAAATATGGATAAATTTTACTTCATAAAATTAAAAACTTTTGTGTATAAAAGGATACCATCAAGAAAGGAAAAATATGCAAGCTCACAAGAGAAACTGGCCAAAAAATAATTAAGAAAAAAAAAAAAAGGAAAACATAACTCAAAGTATTTGTAAACCATATATCTAATAAGGTACTTGTATCCAGAATATATAAATAATTCTTGAAACTCAACAATAAGGAGACAAATAAACCAGTTTAAAAGTAGATAAAGTATTTGAGTAGATAGTTCCCCAAATGGTCCATTAAACACATGAAAAGGTGCTCCACATCATTAGTCTTCAGGGAAATGCAAATTGAACCCACAATGAGATACTACTTTACGCTTACTAGGATGAATAAAAGTAAAGAACTTATCATGTGCTGCAACGATGCGGCAAGATCAATGCCAGTGGAAACAAATGATGATGCAGTGACTTTATAAAATAGTTTGGAGTTTTTCAAGATGTTAAACGTAGAGTAATCACATGACCCAGAAATTCTACTCCTAGTTATGAACCCAAGATAAACAAAAATGTATGTCCGCATAAAACTCGTACACAAATGTTTACAAACAGAATTATTCCTAATGGCCAAAAAGTGGAGACAACCTAAATGTCTCTCAGCTGAGGAATGGATAAGCAAAACGTGGTGTATCCCAGTGGAATATTATTCAGAAATAAACGAGAATGAAGTTCTGTGAAGACACATGCCATGCCATGGAAAACACTATGCTTAGTGGTAGAAACCAGTTACAAAAGCCACATCCTCTGTGATTCAATTTATGCAAAATGTCCAGAATAGGCAAATGCATAGCAACAGAAAGTCGATGAGCTGTTGCTAAGAGTGGGTACAGATGAAGGGATGGAAGACGGGGAGTGACAGCTATTTACAGGGGGGTTCATTTTGGCTCGTCGAGATGTTCTACACTTGGATTGAGGTGATGGTTGCACAACTCTGCGAATGCACAAAATACACTGACAACCAAAGTACATACCCCTTAAATACGTGAATTTTATGATATGAGAAATGCATCTCAGTAAAGTTATAAAAAGCAGTATGAGAAAGATTAACCGAACTTCTGAGTGATATCATTTAACTGATTGGTAATTTACAGCTGGCCCGTTCCTTGACCGAAGTAGTTAACCACGGAAAAGCACAAAGATCCAGTTGCACATTCAGTTTTTCATCAAGTTTGGCATATTTTCCCTGTGACTGCGATTGACCAAACACATAAAGCCCTTAAATAAATATGTATCCAAAAAGTATTTGTTTCTTCTCACTTTTGCTTTGGCCCTCTCTTTCCCCCATCTATGTTCTGCCCTTTTCCCTTCAATGTCAATAGCTCCATTTCCAACACCACCATCCAAAACTCACGGACACGCTGGAGTATTTCTGTTTTGCTGCCCGGGTTACATTATCTGCTTCTCAGACTTGTTGGCTTCAATAGGACCCCTTAGGCAGTGGCCAATTAAATAAGCATCATCAAGAGTTTACCTGTATCTTGCCCTTGACTCGACCATTTGTTCTAACAGATAGTTGTTGTTGTTTTTTTTTTTTTAATTCTCTCCTGCGGTTGCTATGTAATAGCTCTATTTCTATAGCTTTATTTATAAATGAAAGAAAGAAACGGCGACAGAGGTATTTCTGAAGCTTTTTAGCCTGCCGTCCCCTTTTTGCTACGCACTAAGTGGGTGCTATGAATTTCCTAATAGGGGTAGGAACTGTGACCACAGCCCAGATTGCTTTCCCGGATAGGGATTTTTATTGAGCTGAGAGGATGTCTTCTTTCTGATAGCATCCAAATGAACAAGTCACTAGATTTGCAAAAATTAAAGAAATCCTAATGGCGCATCAAAAAGAGCCACAAGAGTGTGAGTTGGAATTGATTTTTCCATAAATTGAGCATGTTTCTAAATGGTCAAGGATGGATGCAACTCTTCCATTTTATACCGGATCATTTCGGAAACAGCAAGCCCAGGATCTGATTTAATTTGAAAGGTAATAAAATTATATTTCTCTGCAGATTCTCCAGGTGGTAGAAGTAGATGAGGACGTTTTATTTATTTATTTCACGTTTGTTTTCTACCGGTCCTCCCTAAGTTAATTTGACAGAAATGGCTTTTACAACAAGACAGCATGCGATAGGAATTGCATCAAGGATAATGAAAGTGTCAGACAAATGGCAAGACATAATTGGGGTGGCTTGTTTTCTTTTCTCTGAAATTGCAATGTATTTGACAAACCAAGATGTCGTGTCTGCTGTGAAAACATAACTAGGGCAATTCTCTGATAGTACTAGCTAGTTGATCCTAATTAATAACAACAGGAAGAATATTCGAAGCAAAATTTCTTGGTGGCATATAGAAGGAAAAAATTGTATGACCAAGGCTAAAATCAATGTTTTTGTTGCATATCCTAAAAATGAAAACACGAAGGTTTCTGTTTAGTTCTGAAGAGTTGGTTATATAACGTTAAGCAAGTTCCTGTTGAATCGTGTTTGCCTAACATTACACACACACACATATATGTGTGTGTGTATGTGTGTGTATATATATGTTTGGTTTTAGGGGGATTTTTGTTTGGTTTTGGGTACCAGGTCAATTGTGCATGTCTTAACATGCTCAGTACCTGGTTGTAGGAGCTAAAGCGCTTGAGGGGGTTTTAAAATCCCCTTTATATCAAATATTAATATAGCATATAAACAAAAAGATATCTAATTGAGTGTCTTAAAAGAAAAGTCATAATGTTTTCTTTCTCTCTCACGTGCAGGTGTCAGTGAGACCTGGCAGGTCAGTGGAGAACTGTTTTTCAGGGACCCATGTTTCAAGTCACTATATTATTAAATAAAATAACTGTCAAGAGCAGTCTGGAAGGCTAAAATCAACAGAGAAGCTGACATCGCAGGGCAGAATGGTGGGGAATTGTGAAAGGGATGAGACACTCTTGCAAAGCAGCGAGTCCAAACCCCATCCTTTTGCCCTGGTGACATGAGAGGTTTCATACTGATCAGGTGGTCCTGGCCAGGCCACAGAGAAGAAAGGAGGGAAGTTCACAAACACCAATCTCCTGCACCAGTGCCTTCGTCTGACCTCTTGCCTGTCTAGTGAGGCAAGAACTCCCGCGACTTTGTGCTCTTAGCAACGTAGGCACGCACTGCAATTTACCGTGTCCCTGGCATGCCTTCATGATGAAGGGAACCCGAGTTCTTGATTGGCTGTGCAAACGGATGCATAGGCTTCCTGACTGCGATTAACAAGGCTCAGAACGACTGAACCGTCAGCTAGCTTTTTGTCCACAATTTTCTGGCCATCACAGGATTTTAGCTTACAAAACAGGAAAGTTTTTTTTATTTTTTATTTTTTTTCTTGTTCCAGGTGATTTCACAGACTTATTTGCCAGGAACTGTCACCTTCTCAGGTGAGAGAACGCAATTTGTCACAATTAAAGAAAGTGTTGGCATGTGGCTTTCAGTAGTTTAAAAATTCCTTTTGACTTCGGATCTGTACAGCATTTGTTAGATGTGCACGTGTGCGTGGAAAATTTATTATGACTGTAAACGTTACGTGTCCAAGAATGATTACATCATTTTTTATTGCTTTCAGTGATGTCTGCTGCCAGAAAACTTTCTCGTCTTGGAGGAGCTAATGAACCGTGTTTATGACCTACAAATATGTACTGAGTAGTAAAGTAATATCCACTGACCTGCTCGGGTGCTGAATTTCCACCTTGCTCTATATTACTCCTCGAAGTGAGCAAAACAAATTAGGCTAATTATTTGAGAGAGAGGCACGTGATACTTCCAAGTGTAATTTTCACCAACCAATTGGCCAGGTGTGAATACATTAACATCTAATCATACTAGAGTAGCAATGGGCAGCAATTTGAGTCCCTGAAGAGCTTCTTAATCTGGGATTGTTACATCCGCTTTCTAGAAAACTTTAATAGCATGTGTCTGGGCCCTCTGTAGTTATTAGCTGCAGAGTTTGGTTCTTGCCTGTGTTGGCTTCTATTAGAAATTTGGAGATGTCAACGACATCTCTCTTCTCTTCTTTATCAAAATACATTTGAGAAACAATCAAGGAGACAAATGGAAATAAAATATGGCACCGGTTTTACCAATGGGTTCCTGGGGCTCTCGAAGCACAGGGCTCCCTGGCAACTCTGAGTGGGAGAGGCGTCAGGGCCGGATGCCGACGTCCTCCAGCTGCACTCCTCCAGGGGAGCTGGGGAAAGCAGAACGTTCCTGGAGAGAGAGCCCCTTCCCTGGTGAGCATATTGCAGGGAGACAAGCAGCAGAGCAGGGTGTGAGGAACCACAAAGAACTGAGTGACCCTTGTTACATCCATGCAATGCCGAGGTCCCTAGCCCACATTGCCCGGTGGAAACCAATATTTCCCCCAGCTGCTCTGACACGGAAAATGTCGGGTGCTGGGACGGGCTGCTGGCCGCCTCCCCATCGCTCCACATCTCTGCGGGCCAGGGCCAGTGCTAGCGCCGTGCGTGGCCAGTTGGAGGGCGCGATGCTGGGGCCAGGCCCAAGGCAGAGCCTCGTGTGCTGGAATGCCCTGGGCCTGTGTGCAGCTGCCTGCTTCTGGCTGCGCTGCTTGTGTGATCCTGATTGGGTAATTTTTGAATCCCACTGTTTTTGATTGGATATTAAAGCTTGATGTTGATTGGATGTTAAAGCTTGTAGTTGATTGGACGCTTTTTGAGCCCTGCCAAGGGTATAAAAGCAGGAGGATGAACCAGGAAAGGGGGCAGAAGATCAGAAGACAGGGAGAGAGCTGTGACGCTAGGTGTGCTGAGCCTGCTGTGGAAGAACAAAGGCTGTTCTCGGACTCTCCGTGTGCCGCTCGGTTCTTTCCCCAGTCAAGAGCTGTAGCGCTAGCTGTACACGTTGCCGCGACAGCTCTATGGTGAAAACTGAATAGGGCGGTAAAGAGAAGAACCGGATTTGCTCCTGCCCACGTGGCTGCTTCTTGGGGAAGAGAGGACGACACTCCAGTTACTAGCTCTTCTTCAAAGAGTTCTCCTCGAAACTTCGAGTGTTCCTGTTTAGGAAATCCACAAAGTGTGGGTGAGTCTACATAACAAATACATAATAATGACAACCTTTCCTAATTATAACAACATACAATTCATCTAGTTATATAGGTAAGCTTTGTCCTTTGCCCTTGAAGAGTCAGGAACCATCAGATCCCGCACCTTCGGCAGGAGGGAAATCCCTCTTCCTGACAGGCAGTGCCCCCGACACCCCGATAGTACAGACCCAGAGGGGCGTGAGGGGTGGGGCAGAGCAGGAACCCTTGGTCCCTGATTTTCACAGCAGAATGAAAAACTCTGGTGTGACTATTTAATTAAAACATTTCGTTTTAAAGCGCGTGAATCTCATACAGCCGTGAGACTTCAGATCGATTTCTTTGGTCCAAGGGCGAAACAAGATAATAAGGTGAACCAGTGTGCGACATTCGCATTCTCGACAAGCCTGCAGCCTGGTGTGCAGGGACACCTTGGCATGTGACACGGGCCTGAGCCCTCCTCTACTGCTCTGTCTAGACCCGTCCGCCTGAGCAAGTCACAGACGCCTTTGCCGTCTTCTCATCGCGCTCCAGAGGAGAGCTATAAAGCTTCAGAACTGGAAGAAACTTTATAAACAACCTACTCAAATCCCTTTTCTATGGATAAAGAGCCTGAGGTCACAGCTTAGGGGTCTTTCCAAGGTCGGATCAATTAAAAAGAACAGAGCCAAAGTCTCCTGCTTCCTAACACCTTCTCCTCCGTACAGAGCTGCTGTGAGGGCAATATACAAATGTGTTTTGCCAGAGAATGGCAGCGTCTGAATTTAAATGAGTATTACTAACGTGTCCCTGTGTCTTGTCCAGGAAAAAGCATCACAGAGATTGGATTTTAGACACTAGACGGAAAGGAATCTGAGAAATTCAGTTTATGATAAAAGGAAAATGGGAACCCTGTAACGACTTACTTAGCATTTAGTGGGGAAAAGCCCTCTGAAATGTCTAAACCCGCAGTCAAGGTCATCTTGCCCGTCAACATTACGATACATACTTTCTCGCTTGTGTCCGTTGCGTTTCTTGTGTTAATTCTGGCTCCTTTGGCCTCTGCCAGGTAAGTTGGAAATATAACGAACAAAGGACAGCGAGGGTACAAAAAGATTTCCAAGCCACGTTTTAGTAATTCTAATTAGAAGGGGTGAGACCAGACCCCAAACCTGAGATTCAAAGGCTCTGGGGAAAAGGCGGTGCTTACAGACTCGTTAACGAGGGCTGCGTGCGCCCGTGTCACTGGTGCACGCACGCGACCCCTGCCCGCTGGTAATGTGCCCCACGGAACAAAAATGTGACAGCGCATTTCTGAGGCAGTTGCAACCACCGTCCTCAGCAGGCATTGGTGACAGTGTGGACTGGATCCGTGGTGTCCTGCTTGGTCACCCGTGAGGACCTGCCCCGTGGGAACGACCGACTGCCGCCTCTCCTCTGAGTCACACTGACCCAGTCATCTGTTCCCATTCAATTAAATGGAGTCCAACCTTTGGGCGTCCCCGTTCTTGCCATGTTTTCTGTCCTCCAAGCCAGCCTCAACGCGACATTAAAGAGCGATCACGGCTCAGGGATCCTCTGTTGCAGGCAGGTCTTGGTTTTCTCGATCAGGGACCCCAGATACTGGAGGTGAGTCTTGAAAGGAGCTGGACTCACTTTGTAAAAAAGGCCCACAGTGAATCTTCCCCTCACCCACCCTTCAAACTCTTAATTCACCTGAATTACAGCTCTGGATTCTTATATACAATATCAAATCTATTTAAAAATCAGCTTAGGCCGGGCGAGGTGGCTCACGCCTGTAATCCTGTCACTCTGGGAGGCCGAGGCGGGAGGATTGCTTGAGGTCAGGAGTTCGAAACCAGCCTGAGCAAGAGCGAGACCCCGTCTCTACTATAAATAGAAAGAAATTAACTGCCCAACTAATATATATAGAAAAAATATATAGAAAAATATAGCCGGGCATGGTGGTGCATGCCTGTAGTCCCAGCTACTCAGGAGGCTGAGGCAGGAGGATTGCTTGAGCCTAGGAGTTTGAGGTTGCTGTGAGCTAAGCTGATGCCATGGCACTCTAGCCCAGGCAACGAAGTGACAATCTGTCCAAAAAAAAAAAAAATCAGCTTAATTGCTAACATACAATACAATCAACAGTTTAGGCAGGGCACAGTGGCTCACACCTGTAATCCCAGCACTCTGGGAGGCCGAGGCAGGAGGATTGCTTGAGCTCAGGAGTTTGAGACCAGCCAGAGCAAGGGTGAGACCCTGTCTTTGTGTTAATAAAAATAATATTAAATTAACTTAAATCGGGGAAAAAAAACAGTTTAGAGGAAGAAAAAAGGTATGAAACATTGAGAAAATATAGTCTTAAGACTGCAGCTTTTTATTTTGTACTTATTAGTGTTTTTTCGCCAGTGCCTAACACTGGTTCTGGATTATAGTTTATTATACAACTGGTAATGGATGAATAAAAAAACCTTTTTTAAAGAAATATGTGAAATTAGTCATGGGGAAGTATATTCCCAAATAGTTTTCAAAACAAATGCCATCTTTATCGCATTTCATTTAAAGTAATAATAGCTGCATTATATATTACTAATGGATTCACGTTGCTTTTAAATGTATTTCATTTCACTTAACTGTGATGGTAGTAAAAAGTTAGAGACTTTGAAGAAATATTCATTATATTTGGCATTTACCACTTTTTTTTTATCACTTTTGCCAACAATTTGAGGAGGTGAAGAATTCAATTTTGAACATAAACTTCCTGTGTGTTCAGTCTGAATTGTTTGCTTAGTACCCACTAAACATAAAGGAATACTCAGTTTCATGTGAGGAAATGGAAAATACCATTCTCTGTCTCTGGAAGTATCAAAAAGGTCGATTGAGGACATGTCTTGATTTTGAGGAAGATGGTTCTAGACCAATGATTTGCAACCTTTGGTAGACTTTAGAATGACAAGTAGAGCTTTATTTAAAAAACAAATACGGTTGTCTAAGCTCCACCGCTGACAATTCTGTTTGCGATTGGGTTGGGTATTGGTTCTGTAACGTGTGATGGTTCTCCTGATGGCTCCAGAGTGCCACCAGAATTGAGAACTGTTCCTCTAGGTGGTTTCTCCATTTCTTTCCAACGCTAAGATTTTGCCATTCCACGGATGTATCGTATCACACTACTAAGAGTAGCTTAAAGAACAGAAAAAGACCAGGCTCACGCCTGTAATCTCAACATTCTGGAAGGCCACGGAGAGAGGATCACTTGAGCTCAGGAGTTTGGGACTAGCCTGAGCAAGAATGAGACCCCGCCTCTACTAAAAAAAATAGAAAGAAATTAGCTGGATAACTAAAGACAAACAAGCAAACAAAAACATGCCTGTAGTCCCACCTACTCAGGAGGCTGAGGCAGGAGGATCCCTTGAGCCCAGGAGTTGGAGGTTGCAGTGAGCTGTGATGACATCACTGCACTCTAGCCAAGGCCACAGAGCAAGACTGTCTCAAAAAAAAAAAAAAAAAGAAAAGAAAGAAGGATGTATATTTAGTTTTGCAATTAAAAATATGACTCAGTCTATAATGAATCTTCTGTGACCCAAGAGACCTAAAATAAATTTTAATTTAAAAAATCTAATCTTTAACAAGTGTCTTCTTTGTTCTAGGCATGGTGTAAGTACTTTCTTTATGTTAACTTATTATTATTTTGTTTTGAAACAGAGTCTCACTCTGTTGCCCCAGCTAGAGTGCAGTGGCATCAGCCTAGCTCACAGCAACCTCAAACTCCTGGGCTCAAGCAATCCTCCTGCCTCAGCCTCCTGACTAGCTGGGACTACAGGTATGTACCACCATGCCTGGCTAATTTTTTATATATATACATGTTTTAGTTGTTTAGCTAATTTCTTTCTATTTTTAGTAGAGACAGGGTTTCACTCTTGCTCAGGCTGGTCTCAAACTCCTGAGCTCGAACGATCCGCCCGCCTCGGCCTCCCAGAGTGCTGGGATGACAGGCGTGAGCCACCGCGCCCGGCCTTATGTTAACTTGTTGCACTCTTAGGACAGCGGTGTGGGGCTGTAGCAGCCGCACCCCCGCCACGGGTAGACTGAGATCCAGATGAAGACGCGTGATTACCTGCCAATCAGCCGCTGATCTGAAACCTTAGCGCTTGGCTTTAGATGCCTGCACACTCGGCCACACACCATGTGCCCGTCACGTCTCACAAACAGGACTGCCCCCAAATCACTGTGCACCCAAATCATTCATCCAGCCGAGTGCCCCCTCCGGACTGTATCAGGCGCTTGGGAAAAACGTGGTCTGTTTTGAATGAGTGAGTGCAGGAGTTGGCCCTGCCTGACAAAACGGGCGTCAGTTCCCAGCACCGTCCAGGCCTTCCGTGAGCAACACACTCCACTCCGGAGAGACGGAGATCCATACAACAGCGTGGCAGCACCGTCCCCGAGGGAATTTCAACATCATACCCCTCCTTCCAGAAACTTTCTTCTTACGTCTAATCCAAGCCTCTCATATTCCAGTTTAAACGGTCTTATTCTAATATAGTCTCCTCTGTCTTCAGAGAAGCTGGAAAAAAAGAAATCCGGCTTGGAAATCTCTGTTGTCCTCAGCCAGTGGTTGGGGTCAGGTAGAGCTCTGTACCCGGTGCCCGTGGCTAGCAGTGCTAGCGGCCGCTAGTGGCGGCCAACCGTGAATGGGCAGGAGCTTCTAAGACTCACCCAGGCCCGGCCCCCGCCCAGCCCAGTGCCCTGTTGTGGTCATCTAGCCACAGAGAGACGGCTGCTACGCAGTGAGCGGCACTTAGCAGGGCCACGCTGCTGAGCCCGGCCGTCACAGGTGCACAGAATACTGGGTGCACGCTCGAATTCCCCAGCTTGTGTCATGGTGGAGGCTCTAAAGTGACCAGCTATCTCCCCATGGTCATAGGTAAAAGATCCCTGAAACGCCAGGAGAAGCGAGTCTGATTCTTGGTGTCTGTGGTCACATCGCCAGGCCACCTAACGTTCCAACAGAAAGCAGGGCCGTGCCGCCGTGGTGAGCCGAGGAAATGAGCCCCCCACCGGTGCCGAGAACTCAGCTGGCGCTGGGCCACTCAGAGTCGGTGCTTGTGACACGGAAAGTACGAACCGTGAAAATAAATCTCATGTCAACTTTTTGTTAAGAGTCCCACTTCACTCAGATGGATGTTTTATGTCTACCCACAAAATGTGAGCTGAATCCATTCCTCCCTGTGCCGTGTTAAACGAGGCTAAGGAGACTGCCTCCTCCACTTTCTTGTGCAATGTTCCCTTGAAACACACATGCATCTTTTCCTTAAATGAAAAGCAGAGTCTCTCCTTTGTCATCAGAACTGTACCGAATGATTGTGCGTGTCTCCAAACTGTGCAGGTAAAATTAATTTGACGTGTACTATAAGGTTCATAGGTTGGTAAGCAGCCAGATATTAAGTTTTTTTATTTATTTAATAACAGGGTTTTTGAAAGCTGAGGAGTATGTGGCGTATAATTGTGCAGACTAACAATCAGTCCACGTGTGTGCTATAAGGGTTATTTTGAAAAGTGGGGGAAAAAAAAAGCAAAAACAAAAAAAGAGCCTCTGTAGAACAAAAGAAACAAAGCATCTACTTGGTTGTTTCAAACAATAGGCCTATTTGTTTTCATTTTAGAAACACTGCTGTCATTACTGCCTTAAGCCAAAGTGATTCTGAGATGTGGAGTGACAAACAAAAACACCCACACCTGTTCCTGTGGGAACAAAACAAGAACACAAAACCAAACAACATAAACCTCAACATCCACTGCTGTAACGCTGGCAACAGAGCGCCCAGCCTCCCGCCGTGGGACGGAGCATGGCCGCCTCCAAAGGGCTGCTGCGGACTACACCGCTGCCATACCTGTGTGCTGCCATACCTACACCTACACCTGCACCTACACCGCTGCCATACCTGTGTGCCGCCATACCTACACCTGCACCTACACCGCTGCCATACCTGTGTGCCGCCATACCTACACCTGCACCTACACCGCTGCCATACCTGTGTGCCGCCATACCTACACCTGCACCTACACCGCTGCCATACCTGTGTGCCGCCATACCTACACCTGCACCTACACCGCTGCCATACCTGTGTGCCGCCATACCTACACCTGCACCTACACCGCTGCCATACCTGTGTGCCGCCATACCTACACCTGCACCTACACCGCTGCCATACCTGTGTGCCGCCATACCTACACCTGCACCTACACCGCTGCCATACCTGTGTGCCGCCATACCTACACCTGCACCTACACCGCTGCCATACCTGTGTGCCGCCATACCTACACCTGCACCTACACCGCTGCCATACCTGTGTGCCGCCATACCTACACCTGCACCTACACCGCTGCCATACCTGTGTGCCGCCATACCTACACCTGCACCTACACCGCTGCCATACCTGTGTGCCGCCATACCTACACCTGCACCTGCATCTGCATCTACACCTACACCTACCCCTACACCTATACCTACACCTACACTGCTGCCATACCTATACCTACACCGCGTGCTGTGTATGTGTAGGTGTGCTGCTATACCTACACCTACATCTACACCTATACCTATTTCTATGTGCTGCTATACTTACACCTACATCTACACCTATACCTATTTCTATATGCTGGTATACCTACACCTACATCTACACCTATACCTATTTCTACACCTACACCGCTGCCATACCTATGTGCTGCCATACCTACACCTATACTGCTGGTATACCTATACCTATACCTACACCTACACCGCTGCTACACCTATGCGCTGCTCAGAGTGGAAATGAAAAGGGGACAAGGGTGACCACGCCTCATTTTTGCCTCAGCCCCCCTCTCCCCAAGCTGCCGACTCCCCTTGAGGATTCATCAGTCTCACTTCGGGGCGCAGGCACTGCCTGGTTAGGGGAACGGCCTGGAGCTAAGGAGGCTGAGCAATGCGCTCAGCTTCTCCAGGGCTGACGGACGGTGTGGAGGCTTCCGGAGGCTGCAGTTGCCTGTATCAGATAGTGGCAAATTTTTATAAAAACCTGCTTTTTGAGTTTCAAGTTTCCCTTTTCTGTTCTTAAAGGAAGAATAAAGGGGCTGGGCTCTATGCGTGGTCTCAGAGTCTTTAAAGGGAAGCAGGTGGAGGGAGGAGTATTGCCTTCGCGCTTCCGCACAAAAGGGACCCGCTGGGAGGCAAGGGTTGCTTGTAGGGTTCACGGTGGTTCCCTCACCGGCATCTCTGGAAGGGGCCATGTGTTCTTCCATCTTGGTAAGAGGACCAGGCAGTGGCCTTGGCATTCCCTTGCACCCTCCAGCTGAAGGAAA
>VSMD01136517.1:0-11841 GCA_008750895.1 Mirza zaza | reverse complement strand
TTATATTCGTGGGTTATTCTTACGGTGTTCCGTTCATAATGCTGTTTTGAGTACTTCTTGTAGGGCTGGTCTTGTCTTGGTGAATTCTCTGAGCCTTTGCTTGTCTGAGAATGTCTTTATTTCTCCTTCATATACGAAGCTTAGTTTTGCAGGGAATAAGATTCTAGGCTGGGCATTGTTTTGTTTCAGAAGAGTGAGAATGGGGCCCCAGTCTCTCCTTGCTTGTAAAGTCTCATTAGAGAAGTCTGGTGTTATTCGAATTGGCTTTCCCTTGTAAGTTACTTGCTTCTTTTTTCTTACAGCTCTTAGAAGGGCCTCTTTAGTTGATATTTTGGTCAGTCTGATGACTGCATGTCGTGACGTCTTCCTATTTGCATTGAATCTCCCAGGGGTCCTCTGAGCTTCTTGAACTTGTATATTGAGATTCTTAGCAAGGCCTGGGAAATTTTCCTCTATTATATCTTCAAATAGCTTGTCCAACCCGTGAGTGTTGTCTTCTTCCCCTGCTGGTAACCCTATGACCCTCACATTAGGTTTCTTCACATAATCCCACAGCTCTTGTAGGCTTTGCTCTTTTCTCTTGTTTCTCTGCTCTATTCCTGTGACTGATTTATTTAATTGGAGGGTGTTATCTTCAGTCTCTGAGATTCTTTCTTCTGTTTGGTCTACCCTGTTCTTGAGACTTTCCACTGTATTTTGTAGTTCCCCGACCTGATTTTTCATTTCCAGGAGTTCGGTTAAACTTTTCTTCATTGTGTCAATTTCTTTAGTGAACTTTTTTTCTAGATCCTGGAGGCTTTTTGTGGTTTCTTTGTGCTGGTTATTGAGTTGTTCTTGCAGGCCAGTGAGTGTTCTTATGATCCACATACGAAATTCCTCTTCTGTCATTTTGGTTGCCTGATTTTGGTTGTTGTCCGTTTGTAGGGGCCTGGGGCTCCTCTTTGGGGGTGTGTTTTCCAATTGGTTCTTCATATTTCCTGAATTCCTTCGCTGATTTCTTCCCATGTCGATCAGTTGTTGTTTCTTTTCTTTAGGTTTTTGTTTGGGTATTCACACGCCTTGTTTAGTTTCTGAGCCGGTAGGTGGTGTCTGTGGGTGAGATTCGACCACTCCCTGTATGATGAGTCAGTAGGTGTCTTGAAAATGGTGTGCAGGATGCTCTCCCTGTCATAGGTGGTGCTTGCTTGGAGGAACAGGCTACGTTGTTCTTTTTGTGTCCTGTTATCAGCTCTTGTTCCTGAAGAGAGAACTCTAGTGCCTCAGGTGGTGGGTGGGGCCCTGGGACTTCCAGGTGTGTCCTTTTCTCCCCTTCAGTGAGGACTGGTCCAGGGAAGAGTTTGGGCGGAGCTGAGTTGGGTAAGCCCGCCCTCAGGCACCACCAATGTCGTCAGCAGAGGTCAAAGTTCTGTTCTCTGCTTCCAGGCAAAGCTGACAGGGAGGGGCTGGAATGGCCCCGCTCAGTCAGAGAGTCTGCGTGTGGGGGTGGGGCTGTCCGAGACCCGCAGTCTGGAGCGGGCCTGGCCTCTTTCCACCGTCCCCAAGTCCGCAGCTACTCCTGGGCCTCTGTCAGCAGGCCAGACCACATGCCACCAGGCCTCCCCTGGCTGTGATGTCAGCGGGGAGGTTCTCTGTCACAGGAACGCCACTTGGGCTGGGCACACGGCCTCCCTTTGTGGGGAGGGTTGCCCTCTAGGACGCTGATCTGCCCCTGAAGGCACACACACCTCAGCACGCTGTTTGCGTATATCCCTTCTGTGCCCCGGGCAATGCGAGGCCTCGGTGCACAGGTTGTGGTCTGCAGGTCTGACCTCTGGGTCCCAGAGTTCAAACTTTGTCCCCACCAGGGAGACGCGTGCCTGTCCCAATTCACCCACAGGGAGCCCAAGCCGGGTCTATGTCTCTCAACCTCAGGCTCTGCCCCATTCTCCTGGGATCACCGTGCCAGCAGCACCTGGGAGGGCTGGCGGGCAGAGAGCTCACAGTCTGAGTTCCCCTTAGTCAGCTGTAGGGCCCCAAAAGTGAAGGTCCCGTTCCCTGGAGGTGCCTCCGGCTGGTGGCTATGTTGTCTCTCTGTCTCTCTGGGCAGCCGTGGGTAGGGTCGGGGGAGGGGAGGAGGAGGCAATATGGCGTCTGCCGCGCGGCTCGGGTCTGTGCACATGGAGGTGCCCCGAGGGAGTTGGGAGCCTGGTGCCGTGTCCGCTACTGGCTTACCGCTCACTGGCGGCAGTTGTCGCTGGGCTGGTGTCCGCAGGTCCCTCTGCTTGCTGGGGAGTCCACCAGCAGTCCGGGATGCAGGGGAGGGGAAACGGCAGATCCACCTACCCTTCCTGCTGGTCTCCGGGCTGCTCCAGGGGTCCCAGCCTCCAGTTCTCCTCCGCGACCTCCTCCCGTGGAGTCTCCCGTGGTCTCAGGTACTCTTCCTGCCGACCCTCATCCGATGTAGGCTCGTCTTCTTGCTTCTTTCTTCTAATTTCTTCTAGAATCTGTCTTTTCTTCAGAGACACTCTGTCTGGTGGTGTTTCTCATCCGCCATCTTCTGGGCATTGTAATTTCTTGACTTTATTATGTTGTGTTTACTTTTTGAAATATTTGATGTTTATTATGTTATATAAAGAAACTTTGGACAACATATGTTCTATGTTTATTATGAGTATAAGTTAACTTGTATGCTAATTTATAAGTATTTACTAATGCATTGTGATGCCTAGTTTGTAGAAGGGTGGTATGTGTATATTTTGCAAGAAACCTCAGTATAAGTCTAGGTATACAAATGTGCACATATTGCTGTTTAGACACTTTCCTTGTGCTTCATGTAGCCCTAAGTTGCTATGACAAATGTGTCATTTTTCTGTTTTTCTGTCACTTCTTACTTGTGTCTTATCAGCTAAGGTCCAGGAAGAGATTGACCGTGTGATTGGCAGAGAGCAGATCCCCTGCATGCAGGACAGGAGCCACATGCCCTACATGGATGCCGTGGTGCATGAGGTCCAGAGATACATTGACCTGATCCCCAATAATATGCCCCATGCTGTGACCCGTGATGTTAAATTCAGAAACTACCTGATCCCCAAGGTAAAGTGTTGGTCCTACACTGTACCTAAGTACTCTTGAAATCCCCAAATTCACAGTCTGGTTCTAATCCTCTACCAACACAAGTTGAGAAGTGCAAAACTCATATATGTGGCAGCTTGATGGACTTTGTGCTCTTTTGTTTGGGGTTATACAGCTTTATAGAAGGTCTTGGTTCCTGGCAGTGTGTGTCTTCCAAGTAGGTTCTACCTCTTTAATATTGTTTTGGCTACTCTTTTTCTTTTTTTCATTTCACGATATTACGGGTGGGGGTACCAAAAATTTTGGTTACACATTATGACTTTGCCTCACCCAAGCCAGGATTGCAGTCATGCCCTTCCCCCATACAAAAATCACCATGTTCATTAGTTGTGAGTTTACTGCCCCTGCCCCTTGGCCCCTCCAGTGAATATTACTACTCTGTGAGCACCTTAGTGTTTATCGGTTAGTGCCAATTCAATGGCGAGTACATGTGGTGCCTATTCTTCCATTCTTTTGACATCTCACTTTGGAGGATGTCATTTTCAACTTTACTAGATCATATGACCTAGTTTCAAAAAGTCCTATGAACAGGTACTCTGGATATTTTAAGAGCCCACAGAGATTTCGATTTTACACCATAGTCTATATATAGGATGTGTGAAAACTGAATTGATGAAATAGAGCAGCCTGTGGGGACAGACCCTGGGTTCCAACCTTGATGATAAGGACAACAGATTCAGAAGGTTTGTCACCCCAGGGACCAAGGGCTCAGGATTTCAATCTTGGTTGGAGAGCACTTCAGCAAGATGATTGCCACTGGTCTTAAACTCATCCTTGTTGATTACTGGGTCTGTGTGTCTGGAAGTGTTCCTGCTCTTCTTTGGACCTGTGTTTCTTCATCTATAGATCAAAGGATTTATCTAGGTAATTACTATTGTTTCTTACAGCTTGATGACTCCTTCATAATTTGGTTTGCCTATGTCTATTGCTTCCAGGGCACAGCCATATTAACATCCCTGACATCTGTGCTGCATGACGACAATGAATTCCCCAACCCAGAGAAGTTCGACCCTGGACATTTTCTGGATGAAAGTGGCAACTTTAAAAAAAGCAACTTCTTCATGCCTTTCTCAACAGGTAATAGAAATGTATTTCCCTTTTTATTTCAGGGGACAAGATAACATTTTGGGATTAGTCAGAACTTACATGGTTTGTCCTCTGGGGCTGGTAGAAATGCTCCTAGCGCATGATTGAGAGCACCACTGCCAACGCCTGTGTGCTTCCTTCATCATTATACATCCTCATTTTTGGGCTAGAGTCATGGTGCTTTGAGGAGTTCAACTGGTTCTTCATAATCAGGAAGGCTGAAGTATAGGTAGATTGAATTCTGTCTTGGATGCATCACTGACATACTCAAGAACTCCTCCTAGATGCAAAATTCATTTAGACATTTCTCATCTGCCAATGTAAAGGTTCTCACTGTACAGTTTCAGTGAGTGTCTTCCACTTGGTGTCCTCATCACCTATCTGAGCTTTGGGGATTCACATGTCAACAAGCACAGAATGGGCTCCAATGGTCTGCACCTGCAGTTAAGAAAGCAGATGAATAAACAGCCCATTGTAATTCACTAGGACTGGGCTGTGAGAGTGGAAAGCAAAACACAGGCTGCTGGGTATAGGGGGCAGAGGAAGAGGCTGCCTGCTTCTTGCCCTCTCATACCCTGCACTGAGCCATAATAAGCTGGAGTAAGCAACATTCTAACAGCAGCTACCTCAACAGAGGTAGAGAAAATGGAAAAGTGAGAAAGCAGGGCACTGTCAAGGAGATAATGAACCACAGGAACAGGACATTTGCTCTAATCAAGATGTTGGAACCTTTGCCAAGTAACCATGAAGCCAGGGAAACATTGTGACTGAGGCCAGATCCTCTGCAATGATTCCAGAGCACCCCGCTGTTCCTCTAATCATGACCATGCATCTTGGGTATTGGATCTTGACTCTTGCAATGTGTGTGCTGAGTTTCTGGCCATGGAAGCCTCTCTATTCTGTGACCTTTTATGCCCACTTTATATCTGGCAGTGTAGATACCAAGATGACAAAAATGGAAATCTCCCTTCAAGAAGTCACATTTTAGCATGATGGGAAAATAAATCAATAAAGTAAAGAAACAAATAGTCAATTATGATTCCAGGTGATCCATGCTGCATTGAAAGTGATAATATGATGTTGAGTAAACACAGAGAAGGCAAGATTTTATTACTTGAGTGCATGGCAAAGAGTGCAAAGAAGAAATTGAATTTGACCTGTGTCCTGAATTTGATCTCTGAAAAGTGTATCTTGGCCAAAAGGAACAGCATAGTATAAAACTTCAAACTTTTTGTTGTATTGGAGGCTGATGAAGAGCACATAGGGCTTGAGCTGAGCATTGAGGATATGAAGAGTGGAAGGAAAGATCGTGGATTTTCAGACTAGGAACAGGAGACATGAGAATATGGATGTGGTTTTGTAGATATATAGATTTAAAGTCAAAATGTCAAGGGAGCTGTTATAATGTGGGAATACTTAATGAATACTTAATGCTTGGTATGGAGCTGTTATTCAGTGAACATTTGTTGAATGAAGGGTCTTTGTTAAGATCAGATGTTAAGTGGATGGCAAGTGCGATTATTCTGTGTTCAGTTGTCTATCCAGTTACCTTTCCATCCATCCACCAACTCATTCTTCCATCCAAACATTCATCAAAGGGTGAAAGTCACACACACAGTACTCGTTCCAGTCACAGTTGAACATAAGTAGTAACTCCTCCTGGTATTTATTACTTTCAGGAAAACGGATTTGTGTGGGAGAGGGACTGGCCCGTATGGAGCTGTTTTTATTCCTGACCTTCATTTTACAGAACTTTAACATGAAATCTTTGATTGATTCAAAGAAACTGAATGCTACTTTGACTTCTGCTGTGTCTATTTCTTTGCCACCTTTGTACAAGATTAGCTTCATTCCTGTGTGAAGAAGGTCAGGTCATCTGCCTGCTGTGGCTGTCCTCTGCCTCTCTCTTATCAATGGTGTGTTCAGCCTCCTTGCTATTATTACGGATGTCTTCTCTGACCTGTTGTCTCACATTTCCCCATTCCTTTAACATGCAGTGAACATCCAATGTCCACTAAGGAGAGTTTCTGTAATTTTACACACAACTGTATCTATGTCTGCTCTTCCTCACACTCTGTAACACAGTATTTACTGCCACATGTGACAATACTTACCTAGTCTAGAGTTGTTAATATGTTATCGCTTGAAAACACAGTAAAATGATTAATGTATGATAATTCACAGCCATTTCTCCAGTGCATGTTTTAAATAAAAAGTGTTATTAATTGCTGAGTCAGATTGAAGACTTTCCTTCTTTTGTGCATAATGCAAGTAGGAAATTAAAGAAAACAGATTCCTGGAGGCCATGCCGGTCCTCATAGTGATAAGCACAGAGAGGGACAAAGGGGAAGAGGGCAGGGAAGTTGTCTTAGAGGTGTGTCACCAAGAGTTACTGGAGGTTTACATTTGAAAGACAGAACCTGTGTCCAGGGACAGCTCTAACCTTTATCTTGACAGGATCAGTGACAGTTAGCAATGAACATTAAATGTTGGAATTCGTATTCTGCTTGAGTGTTACTGTAAATAGCAAGTAAAGATCTAGAATGCTCTTTTCACTCTTTATCCTTAGAATCGACTGTGAACATATGGTTTCATATTGCTAAGCATGTATTTTGAGTGTAATGATTCTCTCCCCAGAAAAGAATGACATCTCTGGAAAGTGTCACCAAATTGTATTATTCTTCTAGTTTCTATCTCTGTTTTGCACATAATATATATGTGATAGTAATTTGATGTTTGGGGACTAAAATGTAAGTCTCATAGCATGTGTACAGCATCAGCAGGTAAACATGTATCTGTAACAAATTCTAGTCTTCTTTCCCCCTTTTTTCTGTTCTGAAGTAAGATGAGAAATGACATGATCCATTAACCTTTTCCAAGCTCATCTAGAGAAAGCCATTTATACTTGGCCTGCATTTGTAATTTAATACACACATATATTTGTGTCTATATCTCTATGTATGTATGCATAGCTGTAAATTAAAATATAGCATATATTATATACAAACATATACATGTGGATTTGGAAGTCATTATTTAAAATATTGTGTTCATATTACATATACTGTTAAAGAACTTACTGGTGTTTACTAAACAATAAGCCAGGTTGCAGGGTAAACATCTAAGATACTAGAAACATGGGTAAATAATTTGATAGGACTTGTTATGTATTAGTTAATGGAAATAGCTATTAAACTTTGAAAATAGCTTAAAAATAAAAAGTGAAAATTTAGCCTACATTATCCTCCATTAACCTTTTTGGCTGGCAAATGAAAAAATTTTAATTTTTTATCCAATGTGTGAGAAACAGGCTTTTAAAAAAATGTCTGATTTCCAATTGCATTGATTTCTGCTCTAATTTTTATGATCTCCTTTCCTCTGCTTACTTAGGAATGAATTAGCTCTTCATTTTCCAGTTTCCTAATGTAGATGCTTAGATTACTGATTTTATACCATTTACCTTTTTATGAAAGGAAGTTTATTCATAGACATTCAGTGCTATAAATTATCTTATAAGTACTGACTTTAATCCACAACCTCTCTCTTACTCAAGACCCAGCATTAATGTATTCTTTAAATTAACTGACACTTATCAAGTTCCAAAATTAATTTTTATGGATTCTCTTACCTTGTTGGTTTAGAAAACCTCAGAATGTGGAAGAGGATTTTCATATTTCAAATGATTCTGGTGGCTAATGGCTCATAGAAAATGTTGTATCTAGGAATATCAGACTGACCTGCTGAATTATAATATAGTACTTACAGAAAGTCTTCTTGACATTCGATTTGGCAATGATTTCTTTAATGTGACACCCAAAGCATAGCCAATGAAAGCAAAGATAGATATATTGGTCTTCATCAAAGTTAACTTTCTACATCATAAGACACTATCAAGAGTGTATAAAACCACACAGAATAGAAGAAAATATTTGGAATTATATATCTTTGAGAGATAATGTCCAAAATGCATAATATATTTCTACAACTCAATAACATCAACAAAAAGGACAAAAACTGGTTAAAAATACGCAAAGTGCAAGAATGAACATTTCACCACAGAAGATAAAGAATGGCTTAAGCACATCTGTTGAAAACATGCACATCATCACTGATCGTTAGGGTAATGCAAATCAAAACATCAATGAGACACCACCTTCTACACATTGGGATACTTGTTCCTAACACTCAGGAAATACTAAGTGTTGATGAGAATGTGGAGAAATCAGGAAACTTGTGCACTTCTTGGGGAAATGTATAACGATGCAGCCACGATCAAAAATAGTATAATGCTTCCACGAAAACTTAGTGAGAGAATTACTATATGATGCATCAATTCAAACACTGGGTATATACCCAAAAGAAATGAAAGCTGTGTACCATAGAAATATTTGTACCCCAATGTTCATAGCAGTAGCATTCACAAAATCCAAAGGTAGAAGCATCCCAAGTATCCATTGACTAAACAATGGGATAAACAACATGCGGTATATACATACCTTGGAATATTATTCAGGCTTTAAGGGAAAGTAAATTCTGACACATGCTACAACATGATTAAAGCTTGAACATATTATGTGAAGAGAAAATAGCCAGTTATAATTATACAAAATATTGTGATATATGATTCCACTTCTATGAGGTACCTAGAATAAGCAAATTCATAGTAACAGAAAGTCTCTATGGGTTATTATATGGGTGGTTGTCAGGGACAGGAGGACTTTGAGAATATGGAGTTATTGTTGAATGACACAAAGTTCAGTTTTGTCAGCTGAAGAGAGTTCTGGAGATTGTATTGTTGGTTGCATAATAATTTGAATGTACTTAATACTACTAAACTGTACACTAAAAATCATTAAACTGGATAATTTCATGTTAAGTATGTCTTGTCACAATTAAACACTCGAAAAATCTACTACTCATATTATCTGGATAGTACAATAGAATGACAATAACTTAAATAACATTTCCTCAATAAAGCTACCCTGAAAACTCTAATAAAATCAAGATGAAAAAGACCACTGGAACAACAGGAGGAAGATGGCGGATGAGAAACACCGCCAGACAGAATGTCTCTGAAGAAAAGACAGATTCTAGAAGAAATTAGAAGAAAGAAGCAAGAAAATGAGCCTACATCGGATGAGGGTCGGCAGGAGGAGTACCTGAGACCATGGGAGACTCCACGGGAGGAGGTCGCGGAGGAGAACTGGAAGCTGGGACCCCCGGAGCAGACCGGAGACCAGCGGGAAGGGTAGATGGATCTGCTGTTTCCCCTCCCCTGCATCCCGGACTGCTGGTAGGCTCCCCAGCAAGCAAAGGGACTTGCGACAACCGCCACCAGTGAGCGGTAAGCCAGTAGTGGACGCGGCGCCAGGCTCCCAACTGCCTCGGGGCACCTCCGTGTGCACAGACACGAGCCGCGCGGCAGACGCCATATTGCCTCCTCCTCCCCTCCCCCGACCCTACCCGCGGCTGCCCAGAGAGACAGAGAGACAATATAGCCACCAGCCGGAGGCACCTCCAGGGAACGGGACCTTCCCTTTTGGGACTCTACAACAGCTGACTAAAGGGAACTCAGACTGTGAGCTCTCTGCCCGCCAGCCCTACCAGGTGCTGCTGGCACGGTGATCCCAGGAGAACCAGGCAGAGCCTGAGGTTGAGAGACATAGACCCGGCTTGGGCTCTCTGTGGGTGAATTGGGACAGGCACTCGTCTCCCTGGGGGGAACAAAGTTTGAACTCTGGGACCCAGAGGTCAGACCTGCAGACCACATCCCGTGCACCGAGGCTTCGCATTGCCCGGGGCACAGAAGGGATATACGTGGACAGCCTGCTGAGGTGTGTGTGCCTTCGGGGGCAGATCAGCATCCTAGAGGGCAACCCTCCCCCCAAAGGGAGGCCGTGCCCCCAGCCCAGGTGTCGTTCCTGGGCAGGGAAACTCCCCGCCGGCATCACAGCCAGGGGAGGCCACGTGGCGTGTGGTCTGGCCTGCTGACAGAGGTCCAGGAGTAGCTGCGGAGTTGGGGACGGTGGAAAGAGGCCAGACCCGCTCCAGACTGCGGGTCTCGGACAGCCCCACCCCCACACGCAGACTCTCTGACTGAGTGGGGCCATTCCAGCCCCTCCCTGTCAGCTTTGCCTGGAAGCAGAGAACAGAAATTTGACCCCTGCTGATGACATTGGTGGTGCCTGAGGGCGGGCTTACCCAACTCAGCTCCACCCAGACTCTCTCCTAGACCAGCCCTCACTGAAGGGGAGAAAAGGACACACCTGGAAGTCCCAGGGTCCCACTCACCACCTGAGGCACTAGAGTTCTCTCTTCAGGAGCAAGAGCCGATAACAGGACACAAAAACAACAGCGTAGCCTGTTCCTCCAAGCAGGCGCCACCTACTGACAGGGAGAGCATCCTGCACACCATTTTCAAGACACCTACTGACTCATTATACAGGGAGTGGTCGAATCTCACCCCCAGACACAACCTACCGGCTCAGACACTAAACAAGGCGTGTGAATACCCAAACAAAAACCTAAAGAAAAGAAACAACAACTGATCGACATGGGAAGAAATCAGGGAAGGAACTCCGGGAATATGAAGAACCAATCGGAAAACACACCCCCAAAGAGGAGCCCCAGCCCCCTAGAAACGGACACCAACCAAAATCAGGCAACCAAAATGACAGAAGAGGAATTTCGTATGTGGATCACAAGAACACTCACTGACCTGCAAGAACAACTCAATAACCAGCACAAAGAAACCACAAAAAGCCTAGATCTAGAAAAAAAGTTCACTAAAGAAATTGACACAATGAAGAAAAGTTTAACCGAACTCCTGGAAATGAAGAATCAAGTCAGGGAACTACAGAATAAAGTGGAAAGTCTCAAGAACAGGGTAGACCAAACAGAAGAAAGAATCTCAGAGATTGAAGATAAAACCCTCCAATTAAATAAATCAGTCACAGGAATAGAGCAGAGAAACAAAAGAAAAGAGCAAAGCCTACAAGAGCTGTGGGATTATGTGAAGAAACCTAATGTGAGGGTCATAGGGTTACCAGAAGGGGAAGAAGACAACACTCACGGGTTGGACAAGCTATTTGAAGATATAATAGAGGAAAATTTCCCAGGCCTTGCTAAGAATCTCAATATACAAGGTCAAGAAGCTCAGAGGACCCCTGGGAGATTCAATGCAAATAGGAAGACGTCACGACATGCAGTCATCAGACTGACCAAAATATCAACTAAAGAGGCCCTTCTAAGAGCTGTAAGACAAAAGAAGCAAGTAACTTACAAGGGAAAGCCAATTCGAATAACACCAGACTTCTCTAATGAGACTTTACAAGCAAGGAGAGACTGGGGCCCCATTCTCACTCTTCTGAAACAAAACAATGCCCAGCCTAGAATCTTATTCCCTGCAAAACTAAGCTTCGTATATGAAGGAGAAATAAAGACATTCTCAGACAAGCAAAGGCTCAGAGAATTCACAAAGACAACACCAGCCCTACAAGAAGTACTCAAAACAGCATTATGCATGGAACACCATAAGAATAACCCACGAATATAAAAACAACCAAAACCCAAAGATTAAAGGCCAGATACTACAATGGCTCAAGACGGAAATCACAGCAACAACATCCAACCCAACAGAATGAA
>VSMD01136512.1:0-116215 GCA_008750895.1 Mirza zaza | reverse complement strand
TGCCAGCAGCACCTGGGAGGGCTGGCGGGCAGAGAGCTCACAGTCTGAGTTCCCCTTAGTCAGCTGTTATAGGGCCCCAAAAGGGAAGGTCCCGTTCCCTGGAGGTGCCTCCAGCTGGTGGCTATATTGTCTCTCTGTCTCTCTGGGTAGCCGCGGGTGGGTCGGGGGAGGCAATATGGCGTCTGCCGCGCGGCTCGGGTCTGTGCACACGGAGGTGCCCCGAGGGAGTTGGGAGCCTGGCGCCGCGACCGCCACTGGCTTACCGCTCACTGGCGGCAGTTGTCGCTGGGCTGGTGTCCGCAGGTCCCTCCGCTTGCTGGGGAGCCCACCAGCAGTCCGGGATGCAGGGGAGGGGAAACGGCAGATCCACCTACCCTTCCCGCTGGTCTCCGGGCTGCTCCAGGGGTCCCAGCCTCCAGTTCTCCTCCGCGACCTCCTCCCGTGGAGTCTCCCGTGGTCTCAGGTACTCCTCCTGCCGACCCTCATCCGATGTAGGCTCGTCTTCTTGCTTCTTTCTTCTAATTTCTGCTAGAATCTGTCTTTTCTTCAGAGACACTCTGTCTGGTGGTGTTTCTCATCCGCCATCTTCTGGGCGGGGCCGGATTTTATTTTTATTGACTGGCTCTTTCAGACCCCAGTAATTGCAATTCTAACTGGATAGTTGATTGTTTCTAATCATTAAAAATGTACATAGAAAAACTGAAGTCTTTAATTGATTTTCTAAACTATATATGGTAGACTGAAGTGAAAAACTTATGGGCTCTTCAAATTTGCACTCTTTACCTATCTTTGGTCCATTTGTCATACAACATAATTCTTTATCTGAAAAATGGATAAACTGTATGAGAATCTGCAGGGATTATTACTGTTTGTTCTATGTATATGAAGAAATATGTACAGTATGATGTCTACTTTTAAAGTGACTTGTTTTATATTTAATTTATGGGATCAGCATATTTTTTAATTTTTTGAAATCAATATATTATATAGTCATACTTGAATCATTCATTCAAAGCAAGTGCTGATCCAATGCCAAGCTTCTACTGTTCTAGGAACCTGGGAAATAGTTCTGAATGAGACAAATTCCATGTGCTCTTAGAGCTGGCATCCCAATGATGGAAAGAAGCAAAAGACACATTCATAATTGCTGTCATTTAGTGATTCATTTCCCTATATCCAGGCAATAGACTAAACACTTAACATGTAATAATTAAATTAACCCTCAAAACTACCCTTTGTGGTTGGGTACCATCATTGCATTAATCTTTCAGGAAACAAGCCTGTATAGATTAGGTGGTTTACCCAAGGTCCTGGAGTTAGTAGGTGGCAAAGCTGGCATTTAAACCCAGATATTTATGACTCCATAGCCTGTGCTCTTAACCTCCATGCTATTATACATTTGTAATTTAGCAAAGGAATAAAATTTGATGGTCACATAAGTCTCTATAAACACATTGTTAAATGCTTGTTTCCAGGTACATTAACCAGGTTTGAACTGATTTCAATGTATAGTATCTGGCTTTAATTTCACTTTCTACTAGTTCTCTTCCTAAACCCCAGTCCTCTACCCCAAGTTCTTCCTTCTGTGGGTTTGTTTTTCTGCCTCTACTAAATTTAGAGGTGCTTCAAGGAAGGGTTTCCAGATTTCTTAGATAATTAATTTGGGTAAATTTGAGAATCTTTGATTAGATAAAAGACAAACTACCTCATTTCAAGGACCTAGAATAATTATTTTTTACTAAATGGATTTGCCGCTTTTTGAGTGAACGCAAAGGTGATGTTCTCAAAGTATATTTCCTGGGCTGCATGCAATAGAAAACTTATTTGTGTAATCTATCATGTGCCAGGTACTTTTCTAAACATAAGGAATAATAAACTGGTGAGAAATACATACTTTCTCTTCATTACACTTACATTTTTAGTGAAGGAGAAATATTTAAGCAGTTAAATGCACATATAGGAGGATTACTAGGTGGTGTGGGATTACACTGCAGGAAGAACTAACCTGACCTGCTAATGGGTTGGGAATGCTTCCTGAGTGGTAATGCATTAGCTGAGATCTAAAGAATTAATAGCATACTTAAAAATAAAATTGGCAAGATTCAGCATCACTAAAAATATTTTACCTACTAAGCCAGTCCATCAAGCAAAATTAAGTGGAATGCTTATGTTTCCCATGCTTTAGGCCCAAGATCCTTCCCGTAAATGGATGGTGACCCAGGAGAATAGAGGATGAGAAACTTTGAGAAAGCCTGTGAAAATAGGGTTGCTAGGAAAAAAGAAAAAACTAGCAGAGAATGAGATTCTGCACTGAGTGTATAAAACCAACCAAATACGTGAGCTTCTCCTTTGAAACTAAAAGCTATCTCTGCTACCAGATATGACCAATATAAATTAGATGCATAAATGTATAACAAAAATGTAAGCAAAAGAGTAAAGCAAGACTCAAATTACAGGTCAGAAGCACTCAGTTATTCTGATTTCTTTCAACATTACCATTAATTTCTTTCTCTAGCTTCTGATACCTTATACCCTATATCTGTCACCTTCTCTGTTTCCATTAAGCAGTAGTACTTCCTAAGTGGCTAGTAACCACATGTCTATCTTAAATTGTATTCCATTTCAATTTAAGATTTACTATTTGATCTTTCTTATGGCAAAAGATTTGGCTCTTCCTTTAGCTAATGTTATAATGTTATTAAATTTATTTTTGGTACAGTGAGGTGACTAGAAAAGAGTAAATCAATAGCTGAAAAAGAAATAATCTGCAGAAGTTCTTATTGAAATGGGCCTTAATTTTTTCCCATTAAGAGTTATTTTCAAAGCAATACATGTACATTCTATAGATTTGAAATATAGAATGGCACCCAGCTATATCAACCATCCCTCCATAACTTAAATAAGATGCTCATAGGTCTAATCTCTTGATTTATCAATTTAGACAGTATGTTATTCCCCAGTATGAAAGATGAGTTCCCTTGGCCTTTTTAGATTATCTTTATAACTTCAATAATAAACTTACATCTCTGTTTATTAAGCCATTCATTTCAGACATCAGCTCTTGACTTCAAATAAAATGAAGAAATTAGCATTTCTACACTTAACTTTCCCATTCTACTTCCTAACTTTTATCAGCTATACTGTTTATTGCTTTTACATTGTCAAGGTTTTATGGTATTCCAAATACATTCTTGTAGCTATAATTACTTTTTAAAAAATCTATAGTTTGATTAAACTAATAAACAGCTGAGGTGATCCCAAATGTTAAAATGAAAAGGGCTTTTTTTCTGGGACACCAACTAGAAGTTGGAGCTTTCCCAAGGCAGATACTGTAACTTAATTTATTTAGAGAATGGTCCTCTTGTTTTTGCCTGATTATAAATTCACCAGCAGTTACTCCACAGGAAGAAAGTAGGAATAGATTATGGAGGAGATTAATTAGCACAACTGTTCCATAGACACTTTAACTATTTTGTTTTATGTCCCAGTATTCACTCTTGCTTGTCATATAGTCACTTTCTAATTTGGAGCCTTCAGATCCTACTGGGAAATTCAGGTCCCACTTCTGTTGCAGTCTTCTCCTGTGTATAGTTTCTGAGGTGTGGTTGCCATCAATGTTTCATATATCAGTATATTACTGTTTCCTGCTTTCCGGAAACACTTTAATCACTAAGGTCCTCAGATATTCTTGTCACTCTACTCCTTAGCCGTTAGGTTTGTTCCCTTTTATGCTTTACTGTAATATCAATAACAACATGAGTTTGGGATGGAGAAGAGATAATCACATATCAGACCAAATAGGACCAAAAGCCCAGGTCTTACATTTGTAATGAAATTGCACAGGATAATTGTAGGGGTTTTTGTTGTTCTGTTTCATTTTGGTCTCCTTTTAGGTGACTCTGGCATTTTGTAAACCAAAGATATTTTAACTTCAAAGGGGAGAGTGTTATTGTTTTGCCAAGAGAGCAATGCTAAAAATATAAATAAAACCCACTCTTTATCTTTCATTCATTCTTTTAACGTATGAAAACAAAGGACAAATTAAAAAAAGAAGAAAACATTCAAAGAATTGACTATACAGCTATTCTTTAGAGATGCTGGTGTGGCTACTATTGGAGAAACAGTCTTCCTGGAGCTTCTTGCACTCCTACATACATCTTGCTGCCTGGGCCAAGATTGCAAGACCCTGACTATTCTTTTATGTAGGCCATTTCGAAGGGTTGTTTGCAGCTACCATGCTTCCCCCAAAATAAGGCAGGGTCTTACATTTATTTTTCCTCAAGAAGACATCCTAGGGCTTGTTTTCAGGGGATGTGTTATTTTTTTAAGTATGGTACAACAATCTACATTTATTCAAATATAGTTAAGTCATCTTCTTCTGGAACATCATCCTAACTCTCCAAACCCCGAATTTCGTCCTGAATTTCTTGTGACTCTATTTCCTTTAGAATCATTGGCCCCAATCTCTCATGTCGAGCAATAGAGCTCTCATGGGGCAGATAGAAGGGCTGCTCATCTTCTTTACCGCTCAGCAACGAAATGCATGGCTTGTGCAGATATGGTGCATAGCCACACCCATCACTAGGTCTTATTTTCAGGGCAGGGCTTATGTTGCGCAAATGGTTAGAAATCCTGCTAGGGCTCATTTTATGGGTAGGTCTTATTTTCGGGGAAACAGGGTAGTAACCTTGGGAAATGAGGTAACATCTTCTCACCCTCAGACAAAAAAAGGTTTGCTTTCTGCTTATAAAAGTGGTGGATTGCCCGTGTTCAGTGTTTCTCAACTGTATGTAGCACAAACACACTGTGCATGACATCCATCTGGACCCATCACATTGCCTCATGGGACCTAAAAGCAAGACACAAATATGCCGATGCTCATGTAAGTAATAACAATCTTTTGTCTCCAACCTAAGATTCTAGTGTCTTCTGCTGCCATCATCCATGAACCAGTAACAGACAAATTTAACTTGTACGTGGGGTAAAATCAAATCCCAGACCTGATAGCTACGGCCTAATGTGTCATGAATGAAGGGGCAGTGACAAAATGTTCTGGAACCCCTGTCACTCTCCTTATTAGATTTAATTTTCCACCAAGTAAGTTTTTGTTTTTCAAAAGTTCCTAAATTCCCAAGCCCCACTTTGACTGGATAAAGTGTATGTCTTGTGGTAGAAAGTTAGCACCAGCAAGCACCCTTCTTTCATGCTTGTAGTTTTATTGGATATGGAGCTCCAGAGGCATGAGAGCATTTCTACTTAATGTTGACCCCTTCCTGCTTTGTGAATGGCTCCTTTTTGCTTATTTGGTAAAAAGGTAAAAATCTATGAAACTGAAATACTGAGGAACATTCTGATTTTTAGTTTTAGAATAACCTTTTTTTTTTTTTTTGAGACAGTCTCATTTTGTCACCCAGGCTGGAGTACAGTGGTATCATCTTAGCTCACTACAACCTCAAACTCCTGGGCTCAAGTGATCCTCCTGCCTCAGCCTCCCAAGTAGCGAGGACTATAGGTGCATGCCACCATGCCCAGCTAATTTTTCTACTTTTTGCAGAGATGGAGTCTTGCTCCTGCTCAGGCTAGTCTCAAACTCCTGGCCTTCAGCAATCCTCCTGCCTCAGCCTCCCAGAGCACTAGGATTACAGGCATGAGCCACTGCACCAAGCCTAGAATAACCCTTTAAGAGCTGCAATACTGGGCTGGAACACTGAAAAGCTAGACCTGTTCTGTTGTTCCTCTTTAGTGAATTACTGATTAATATCATAGAAAACAAACTAGTATAAAGTTGGCTCATATTTATTAATACATATTTGTGTAAATTACTGTAATAATCAGGTGGTACTATAAAATTTATACACAGGGCACATGGAATCTGGTGCTATAATAAAGATTGGGAATTCCTTTTCTTAGAGGAGAATAAATGCTTGTTAATTTTATCATTTAATTCAATTTAACAAACAGTTATTGAGTACCTACTCATGCTAAACATTGTACTACAGAGATAAATAAGAACTCATAGGTGGGAGGATCAATTGAGGCCAGCATGGATCAATTGAGGCCAGAGTGAGATCTCATCTCTAGAAAAACTTAAAAAATTATCCTGGTGTGGTGATGCCCACCTGTAGTCCCAGCTGCTTGGGAGGCTGAGGCCAGAGGATTGCTTGAGCCCAGGAGTTTGAGGTTACAGTGAGCTATGATTGTATTACTGCGCTCTAGCCCAGGCAACAGAGTGAGACCCTGTCTCAGAAACAAAGGAAAAAACACCAAATACAACCCAAAACCTTATAGTCCAGCAAATGACAGAGAGATATAAACATATTATACTAAAATGTTACATGTATCAGTAGAAATATATTTCAGGGACAGAAGCAGAAGGTAATGATTAACTCTTTAGGTAGCATGAGATGGGTGGTTTTCCAGAGAAGGTAACACCTGGGCTGGGTAAATAGAAGTTTCACAGGCAAAGAAGAACCTTCTTGACAAGGGATATGTGCAAACACACAGAAGCATGAAAAGCATGATGTGTACATAAAATTTAAGTGCCCTAGCTCACACAGAATTTACCCTAGCTCACACAGAAAGTTCCAGCTTTCCTGATTCTTAATCAAGTATTTATTTTGTTGTATTACATAGTTATAAACTTTTATATAAATATTTGAGTTACTTCAACTTTTATCCTTTTAGTTTGCTCTCAAAGTAGTCCCAAACTGTTACCAGGAAAAGTCAAGCATTCTAGCTTCTAAATTACTCTTATTTTTCAACTAAGTTAACTTTCATAGGTAGAACTAGCTAAAAGAAAGTTAACTTATGAAAGTAACAGCAAAATCAGATTTGCACCTCAGTCTCTAAATTGAGAACCAGAACTGACTTGAAATTTTTTGTAATATACGAAAATGTACATAAAAATCATGTACATGGTGGGCACAGTGGCTCATGCCTATAATCCTAGTACTCTGGGACGCTGAGGTGGGACAATTGCTTGAGCTCAGCTCAAGACCAGCTTGAGCAAGAGTGAGATCCTGTCTCTACTAAACATAGAAAAATTAGTTGGGTGTTGTGGCGTGGGCCTGTAGTCCCAGCTACAGAAGGCCGATGCAAGAGGATCGCTTGAGCCCAAGAGTTTGAGGTTGCAGTGAGCTATGATGATACCACTACCCTCTATCCCAGGTGACAGAGTGAGACTTTAAAAAAAAAATCAACATACAAATAAAGCATATACTCATAAAATTATTTTAATAATGCCTACAAAATGTTTTAGATTAGCTATAACTAGATAAATTAATTCTCAATATTAAAATGAGTAATCTCTTCCTCTACTATACAAATCTACGTGTCTTCTCTCCTCCCAACTGAATCTGAATTAGCTATCTCATCTCCTCTTACTCTCTCCTACTCTAGTAATACCATATGTTCCACCCATTTATAATATACAATTTGATGGGTTTTAGTATGTTCACAGAGTTGTTCACCACAATTTTATACCATTTTCATCACCTCCAAAAGAAATCTATACCCATTAGCAGTCACTCCTCATTTCTTCTCAAGGCTCCCAATCTTAGGCAACAACTACTCTACTTTCTCTGTTGCTTTTTAAAGCAGGGCAAAAATAAACAGACTTATGGGGGGTTTTGTTATTTGAGTTTTTTTAAAGACAGGATCTTGCACTGTCATTCAGGCTGGAGTGCAGTGGCACAATGATAGCTCACTGCAGCCTCGAACTCCTGGGCTCAAGTGATCCTCCTGCCTCAGCCTCCAAAGTAGCTAGAATTACAGAGGTGAGCCACTGCACCCAGCCCAAATTTATGTTTAAAAAAATCCCACAGGTGACCATGTGGAGGACATATTGTATCGAACATGACTAGAAGCTGGGAGGTCAGTTAAAGACTTGCTATAACTACGTGAGAGAAAAGAGCTTAAACCAACGCAATTGGCAGTGGCAATGAAGGGGATAGGATCATGGAGAGAGAATAAAAAGGCAAATCCAAACTCTCAGGTCCTTATTTGAAAGACTGGCTGGCTGATGGTGCTACTATGAATAATTTGGAGTAGGATATAGGAGTAATTGTAGATTTGTGGGTAGGAAGTAAGCTCTAATTTGGGACATGTTGAATTTTGGGTATTTAGTGCTTCCAGGTGGAGAGAGAGAGAGTTCACGAGTGAGGTTGGGATTGAAGGTAAAGATCTGTGAATCATAGGCTATGACTGAAGTCACAGGAGATGAGATTGCCTAGGAAGAGAGTGTCGAGTGAGAAGAGGGCTAAAAATGGAATACCCAGGGATGCTAGCATTAAGGAACAAGTAAAAGACCAAGAATTACAAAGGAGTTTGAGGGTTGGAAATAATGGGGGTGACATCACAGAAATCAAGGGATGAAAGTTTCAGATAAAAGGGAGGACTGAGTGGGCCAGGCATGGCGGCTCCAGAAATTTGGGAGGCCAAGGCAGGAGGATTGCTTGAGGTTAGGAGTTTGAGGCCAGCCTGGGCAACATACTAAAACCCTGTTTCTACAAAAAAATAAAATAAAAAATTAGCCTGGTGTGGTGGCATGTGCCTGTAGTCCTAGCTACTTGGCAGCTGAGAAAAGAGGATCCCTTGAGCCCAGGAATTTGAGGTTATGGTGAGCTATGATCGTGCCACTGCACTGCAGCCTAGGTGACAGGTGAGATCTTGTCTCAAAAAAAAAAAGTGGAGGGGTGGGGAGGGACAGGGAGAAATGAATTTAAATGCTATAGGAAGTTCAGGTAAAATGAGGATTTCTTTCCACAAGTGTCCGCTGGATTGAACAGGGTTTGGTGACTTTTGTGGCCACAATTTCAATGGCATGGTGGTGGTAAAAGTCATATTACAAGAAGAATGAAGACTAATTATGTAGTGAAGCCAAGACACTCTTTGAACAAGTTTGATTAAAAGGAAAGAAAAGAAGGCAGCACATACAAAAGGAGGAAGGGAGGAAAGGACGGAAGGATAAATATATTTAGAGCAATGATTTCAAACCTATAAAGCCAATATCCCCTTTTTATAACAATATTTTGTACTCTTTATATCATTCTAAAATGAAATTATAGATAAATTACACACAAAATTAAAAAAAATACTTTGCTGTTTTACCTATAATATAGGGAGAAACAGAAAAAGTATATAACAAAACTTCTTTCAGGTACAACTAATCCAGTTGATTATAGGTAGAATTCACCACAAACACAATAACCATGAACACAGACATTGGTGGGCTGTATTAGTGCCTTAAAACCGTGAGCTGGGTTGCCTTCAGTGATATGATTTTCTAAAATGGAGAAACAACTCTTGGTTCAGTCTGAACAAAATAAAACACAATCCTCTCTTGGTTTATGTGGTAGTTGCTTTTCTGTAAATACTCAATGTATTTTAAAACAGTGCAAAAAAAAAAACAACTTGTGCACCTGTGTTTATGTGTAAAAAGGAGATTGGTTCTAGGTTTAAATAATTATAATCAGGTTTTTCACTTACATGAATGGTTGAAAGTTGAATGGAATGCAGGATACTTCCTCCTTGTTCAGGACTGTCTAGAACATTGCAAGAGTCATGTGTTCCTAGTCCCAGCATACTAAATGCCAGTAACAACCTTCAATAAACACAGATTCCCTTAAAATTTCCAAAATTCACCATTTCTATTATTAATGCCCGGGCATACCAGGCCAGTAGAGAAGGGGAGGCTGGAAAAAGACAAGAAAGATTATTGTCCCTGATTAAGTGGACTATGATAACATTCAGAATAGAGGCAGAAAGCTTAGAATTCAAGAGGAGAAGTACACATATTCATATCTTGTTGGATGTCATGTTTCCCACCAATGAGTGATTACTCTGCTCTAAGGATTCGTGGTATGCTGGCAAATTCTCTTTTTGATGCCCCAAGTACCCTCTCTCCCAACTTGGAGTTCCTATCCTTCATTTATTTATTTATTTTCAATATTTTCTTTTTTTTATCCAAGGGATTGGCCTTTGAGCTATCCTTCATTTTGAACTCTGAATTAGTAGGCTCATTTGTTGTAAATAAGGGCTAAAATTTGAACACCATGAAAGATTACTTTTTAAAGACAAAGTATTTTTATTATTACAGGCTAAAAATGTTGAAAATTTCATAGAAGGTATATTAGTTTCCTATTGCTGATGTCACAAATTACCACAAATGTAGTGGCTTAAAACAATATAAAGATTATCCTAAAGTTCTGGAGGCCAGAAGTTCAGAAAGGATCTCACTGGGCTAAAATCAAGGGGTCAGCAGGGCCGCATTCCTTTCTGAAAGCTCTGGAGGAGAATGTTTCTTTGCTTTTCCTAGGTCCTCAAGGTGGCCTGCATTCCTTGTTTCACAGCCCTTCTCTGTTTGCAAAGCCAGTGGTGTGGCACCTTCAAATCCCCCTGACTCTCCTGTTTCTCTCTTCTGCTCTTAAGTACCCTCTAAGGACCTATTAGTGGGCCCAGTGCAATCCTCTTACACTGGGCTCAGGTTAGTCTCACCATGTTGAGATCCTCAATTTAATCACATCTGGAAAGTTACCATGTAAGGTAACATATTGACAGGTTCTGGGGATTAGGACATAGACATCTTTGGGGAATCATTATTTTAGCTACCACAAAAGGGTAGAGCAAGGAGTACTGGGTTGAAATTGGGACATTTTAAAACATTTCTTCTTCTTACAGTTTTTTTTTCTGTGCAGTTTAACTGCTCTTATTTTTAACTTTAAAAGCCAAACTAAGAATTCTATAGCTGCTTATGTTAGACAGTGTGATTTCTATTTATAATTTCCATCACATTGAAAATAGCACCCTAAATGTAGAGTGGAAATTAGCAAAAATATTGGTGGTGAGGGGAAATAAATTGGAGCAAACATTTCTGTATTCAAGATATAGTTCTAAGCCTAGGTTTGTTTTCAGATTGAATATATAATATATAGTTTCATAATTTCTGTCAAAGCACATTTTCCTCCCACATTATTAATGTCTAGGCAAGCTTTTTTTTTCTTTTTTCTTTTCTTCTTTGGAATCTTTCTAGCCAAGGACAAGCTCTATATACCATAAGTGAGCTATTTCCTTCTAGGATTTTCAGCTACTTTTGGAATTTAGCACCAACTCACTTTTTTAAATAAAAAGTAAACATATGAATTCATGTTTTAAAAAAAGTAACACAAAAATATATACGGTAAAAAGTTAAAGCCTTCCCTGTCCCCATCTCATGCCTTTCTTCATAGTAAAACACTGTTAAGAGTTTGTGTATTCCAGACCATTTTCTATTATAGAATGATAGACACAAACCCACATATACTCTCAGTTTTTGTTTATATAAATGACATCATACTAATTATATAGTTCTTCTACTCTCTTTGCACTACACCCTATTATCAATACCTCTATACTATTAATACTACATATATGTTACATTTAGAGTCATGTCCATAGATATTAAAGTAGTAGAGTGATTGAGAACTTGGGTTCTTATTCCAATCTTGGCTCAGCCACTGTATGCCCTTGGGCAAGTTAACCTTTTGGTGTCCAATTTTTCCAATTTATAAAGTGGATGAAAAAAATAGTACCTGCCTCACAGGGTTGTTACGATTATAGAAGTTGTGAATATCACCTAAGACAAATGCATGTTACGCCTAGAAGGACCTAGCAGTATATAGCCATATAATGGCAACTCCTCAATTTTATATTATTTTTACTGGCCATGTAATTATTCTTTTGTGCTGATGAACCATTTAAACTAATCTCAAAACGTGAATGCTTCCAAATTGAAGTTCTAATGTAATACACTACTATAAGCATTTGAGCACTTTTTTGGTTCCTATTGAATTATTTTCTTAAGATAAAGTGTCTGTCAAAGGCTATGCACATATTTGTGGCTTCTGTTCAGTATTGCTTTCCAAAGGGATTATACCAGTTTTCAATGCCACTATCAAGAACTTATTCAAAACTTGTTAGCAGGATTTAGAAAAATCTTGCTACCTCAGTAGTCAAAAAATAATAAATGGCATTTCAAATATTCTTCTTCTTCTTTTTTTTCAGAGATGGGGGTTGGAGGAGCTTGTGCTATATTGTCCAGGCTGGCCTCAAACTCCTGGGCTCAAGCCGTTCCCTACCTTAGCCTTCTGAGTAGCTGAGACTAAAGGCGCTTGCCTTGCAAATTTATTTTAATTTGTACTTTTCTGGGGGGTCCTTGTGAGCATATTTATTCAAGTGCATGCTTATTATTCATCTTTTTTCATTTATTTTACAGATACTGTTATTTATTGAGCATCTAGGGACTGAGGTCTTAGCAGTAAATGAAAGACAAAAATACCCCTTATGGGCCGGCGCGGTGGCTCAAGCCTGTAATCCTAGCTCTCTGGGAGGCCGAGGTGGGCGGATCCTTTGAGCTCAGGAGTTCGAGACCAGCCTGAGCAAGAGCGAGACCCCATCTCTACTATAAATAGAAACAAATTAATTGGCCAACTAATATATATATAGAAAAAATCAGCTGGGCATGGTGGCACATGCCTGTAGTCGGGGCTACTTGGGAGGCTGAGGCAGGAGGATCGCTTGAGCCCGGGAGTTTGAGGTTGCTGTGAGCTAGGCTGACGCCATGGCACTCACTCTAGCCTGGGCAATAAAGTGAGACTCTGTCTCAAAAAAAAAAAAAAAAAAATACCCCTTATGGAGGCTGGGCGTGGTGGCTCACACCTGTAATCCTAGCACTCTGAGAGGCTGAGGCGGATGGGTAGCTTGAGCTCAGGAGTTCAAGACCAGCCTGAGCAAGAGAGAGACCACATCTCTACTAAAAAAAAGAAAAAAAATAGAAAGAAATTAGCTGGAAAACTAATACATATATATATATATATAAAATTATCTGGTTATGGTGGCACATGCCTGTAGTCCCAGCTACTCGAGAGGCTGAGGCAGGAGGATTGCTTGAGCGCAGAAGTTTGAGGTTGCTGTGAGCTAGGCTGATGCCATGGAACTCTAGTCCAGGCAACAGAGTGAGACTCTGTCTCAAAAAAAAAAATAAATCCCCTTATGGAAATGGTTGTGTATGCAGCTCTATTTAAAGTACTGTCTCTTAGGTACTGTTAATATATTTACCAGGGCTTTTCAAACGAGCATAAGTAATCTTGGGAGTATTTGGCCTTTCATTGTGGGAGGATGGGAAGAAGTAGATGCGGCAATATGAACAGTGTATATTCCTGGGGAAGCAATTTACTTAAAGATTTAGAGTAAGAAAGTGAATTAGTAAAGCATTTTCTATTATTTTCATAATAAATATGTGAATATATTTATCATGAAGTAGAAAGAAAACTTTACATGAGTTTTTAAATATAAAGTAATTTTCAAAGAAATTTCTAATACCTGCCCCAACACCTGTTTCCTCTTGATATTCAGTCCCCTATACCTTGAGGGTAATTTCTCAAGGTGGAAAAACTAGAGAAGCATTAACAGACTATTCAAAACTATTTTATGGTTAGTTGAGGAGTAAATAGGAAGATGACTGTCCCTTTATGCGTTTTCAATTTTTGATAATTACAAATAAGGCCACTATAAACATTTTTCAAAGTGGCTGAACTATTTACATGTCCTCTACTAGCAATGTATATAAGTTGTATTTGCTCAGCATTTTCATCTTCACTAACACTGTGTAATCAGTCTTTTCTCCCCCTCATTCTAACAGATGTGTAGTAGTATCTCATTGTGCATTTCTCTAATGATTAATGAGGTGGAACATCTTTTCATATGTTTGTCTTATATATATCTTGCTTGGTGAAGTATCTGTTCAACTGTTTTGCCTATTTTTTTTATTGCTTCTTTTTTCTCGTTATTGAGTTTTGAGAGTTCTTTTATATATTCTGAATAAAACCTCTAAATAAGTTTTGCTTTAAAAAACCCACCTATCTTAGTTTATGATACATTTGAGTATGTATGTTCAAATGACTGTAATTCCACACTTTGTTTTGAGTTTTTTAAACATATATATATTTCTCTTTTCTTTTTAAAAAAATTTTTACTTTATTTATTTTTCTTTCTTTTTCCAGCCCCTAGGTGAAAGACGTATATATTTTTTGAGGTTTTTTTTTTTTTTTTTTTTTTTTTACAGGGTCTACCTCTGAGACAGGCTAGAGTGCAGTGGCATCATCATAGTTCACAGCAACCTCCAACTCATGGGCTCAAGGAATCCTCCTGCGTCAGCCTCCTAAGAAGTTGGGACTACAGGTGTGCACCACCAAGCCCAGCTAATTTTTAAATTTTTTGTAGAGATGGGGTCTTGCTATGTTGCACAGGCTGGCCTCGAACTTCTGGCCAAAGTGCTAGGATTACAGGTATGAGCCACCAGACCCCGCCTGTCTTGAGTTTTATAACTGATTTAAATGATTTCACAATGTTATCCTTCTGAGGAATTGTTGTTTTCTATATGTAAAATGAGGAAAATTTATTTTGCTGTCAAAATATAAAACACCTGCCTTCAAGCTCCAAAAAGGTATTCAGTGTAAAGCCGACCATAACCTAACTATAGCAGAAGCTCTGCTTCCTGTTTGATGTAAGTTAATTGCAGTAATGACCCAGAAATAAATAAAACAACCCTGATTCCAATGTTACGTGGAATCTAATGAAATCTGGGAACTAATGTCTGAATTAGTTTTTTTTTTTCTTTTTAAAGTAAACGAGCAGCCCAGTAAGGAATGATCTGATGGAAAAGCTGCTTTACCCTCCTAGAATCTGTATCTTGAGAAAAGGGAACTATAAAACGGCAGGTGTGTTTAAGTTCTGACAGTGCATGCAAGCTCCTCTTAATTCCGCTCCTTAATTCACTTTGCACCTGCATCTCTGATTTGCAAAAGATGATGTGTACAATTTCAAAATAGCAAGTGTCAGTTTGTTACAATATTAACATGTGGTTCATTCAGTGCTCTATTCAGTAGAGCATGTTGCCTTACAAATTCGGGTCCTTAACCACGTCTAATTGTTACTGTAGTTAATCTACTTTAATGCTACTTGAAATGAGCAGTTCGTGGTTACTAGACTTAGAACCTCAAGTAATTGCAACTGCTAGTAACTCCTCCGGCGCAGTTTCTCCCTCCCCTCTGTCTCTCACGAGGAAGGTCACCGTCTGTTAACTACCTTGCTCATTCATCTGGGCGAAATTCCCAGTCCACTCCAGTCTTCCTGCATCATCCTCCAAGACCAGGGCTCCTTCACCGCGCACATCAATTATTTCCCGCAGAGCGGGGTACGAAAATTGAGCACTTTTAGGACCAGCTGCAGACGTAGATTATTTCCCTTTCCCGTTCCAGGCACGTCTCCGGCTAAAAGCTTTTTTTGCTTGTCACGCTTCTGCTCATTCTTGAGGAAAGTAGGTGATACTTGGTTTCCTGCCAGAGTCTTCGCCACTCTCGTAGCTACGATGTCTGGGTAAAAATAGCTCACATTTTTGCTTAAAAAATAACGGCTGCGCAAATTTTATGGTTAGAGTTGTCCCAAGTCGGAAGACCGCGCCTCCTAACTACTGAGGCGGTACAGACCTGAGGAATGAGGAGCTGTGGCTCAGACAAGGCTGTAGAGCCAGCTCCAGGCCGGGCCGCTCACCTCCTGGGGACACGGTCCGCTCAGCCCGGGAGCTTTGGGGCGGCGGGATCGGCCCCGCCGCGGCTTCCGGACCCGCTCCTCAGCGAGTTTAGAAACTCGCTTTCCCGGCCGGCCCCGCGCAACCCTGGGCGCCCCGCCCCCTCGCGGTGCGGCTCTCGGCGCGTTCAGGGTCGTGTCACAGCTGGGCTCGCGAGCCCCGCCTGCAGCCCCGCCCCCTGGCTCCCCGCTTCTTCCCCGACTCCCGCGAGTTCCAGTCCCGGCTTCCAGCTCCCCAGCCCCGCCCTCGGTCGCGCGCGCTCTCCCCGCCCCGCCCTCGCCCCTCCACGTGCGGCCACCACAGCCAATGGGGTTCAGGGCCGCGTGCGCAGATTCAAACGGCGGCTCTTGAGGGAGGCTGGGCGCGAGATTCGGCGGTGTGGACAAAACCCTGCAGGAGGCTGCGAGCCCTGCAGAGCTGCTCGCTGCGGGGAGAGGGCGGGGGTCAGCGCCTGCGGCGGAGCCGCGCTGGGACCGCAGCTGGGAGGCTGAGAGAAGGCGGGAGAGGCCGGGGGAGGGCGGGAGCGCGCCTCCTGACATGTTGGGGGCATCCCTGACCGGGCAGGGCCGGGGCTAGGAGCGGCGCCGCCGGCCGGGGGCGGGTCACGGTCCGCCCCTCTGTGCCTCCGTCCTGCCCCGCCTGGGACTTGCGTTCCGCACTCGGGCCCCTCGGGGAGGGAGCTAGGGAAGCGGCTGGAGGGTCGGGGAGAAGGAGCATTCGCCTGAGGCTGGAGGAGGCTGACCTGCGTCCCCGCCCAGCCCGCGCCTATGCGGTACTTGAAGGATGGCGAAGAGGTCGCGCAGGTGGGTGACATCCCTTTCGCCAGAGCCTGTCGGCGCCGCCTCGGCTCCGATTCTCTGTCCTTTCTGGCTGCCCCCTCCCCCCATCGGGCCCTCCCCAGCTGGGGCAGAGGTTTTCCTCCCTGCTGCCCCACAGCCGCGTCGGCCTCCTTGGCCCGGGCGCCGCCGCGACCTGTGGAGAGTTGGGGACCACTGTGTTTAGGACGCAGAAAGTGAGTAACAAATGCCCAGACTGCTCCTTTGAGCTGAACCTCCCCACAGTGCACGTCCAGACTCCTGACCTCTCACAGCCACTTCTTGGAGAGAGGTTTCTTGCCAGGTAAGTCGTGCGCTTTCAGGGAATACACGCAGATAGAAGGGGTTGTGCCCTGCCTGGATGACTTGAAAATGGTATTCTGAGGGACTCTCTTTTCAGAATTACTGCACCAGTCAAAATAGGAATATCTGTGGTGAACTTTGTCACCTTGAAAGGCTATACAAACTGAGGAATAGCTGAGGAGAGAGGAACGTTTTGATGTTTTCTGTAATTATCATACCTATATCCTGAGCTCTATGTGTATATTTTTAATATCTTCTCTTGGGAAGATGTCACACTGTTACTACCAGTAGCTTGGTCTTAAAATAAAAAATGGGTTGGATTCACTTAATTTTGAGTGTCCACTTTTGGCTCTGTAGCTAAGTGTTGCACAGAGGTAGGACACATTTTTTTGTGTTGGAAAATATGCTAGGCTGAATTTATTCGTCTTATTTTTATTCATATGCTACTCCAGTAGCAACTCCTAAATTGTGTGGAGTAATTACTTAGATGACAAAAATCTCTGTTGTCTTTTAATTTTCAGTATTATTAAATAAACCTGAAAAGATGTTTGGCAAAATTTCCAAATATTTTCATTTATCTAGATAAACAGTCTCAAAGACTTAGCCGAAGATGTATTTCCTAAGTTAATATTTAGTACTGCTTCATTCACTGCAGATTTCTATTAAAATTGGCAATAACTATACATAATATTCTTTGTCTACTTATTTGTCTATTATTTTTAATAATAGATTTGTCTACCTTTTCATTTGTCTGTTAAGCATCTGCTGTAATCAGCAAATATATGTCCCTGTTAGCTGGCTTATTATTTTGTAGCAACTACAGTATAGGACAAACTCTTGAGGTGAAACAAATGTACACACACATTCCTCTAGAGCAGAGTTTTCAACGTTGGTTGGTGCTGTTGAACATTTTGGATCAGATAATTCTTTGTGGTAGGGAGATGTTTAGCAGCATCTCTGGCCTCTACCCAGTAGATGACAGTAATAGCCTACTTCTCCCAGTAATAGTGGTAAAAATGTCTCTACACATTGCCAAATGTCTTTTGGGGGACAAAATCACCCAGGTGAGAACCACCCAGCTAGACCTGCCAGGATGCAGTGAACTTCTCAATCTTCAGAAAAGATAGATATTAAAAGCTCTTGTAAATATGATTCCTGACATACTGGTTTAGGCCTTTTGAATTTTTAAAAATATTTAAATATAAAATATTTAATATATTTATATATATTTATATATATTTAATATATTCATTTATATTTATATATATTTATTTAATATAAAATATTTAAATATAAAAATATTTAAAAATAACTTTATTAAAGCAAGGTGACAAGTGAATATGTCAACTCAATAACAGAAGTTTGTTTGTATTTAAGATGTGGCATTATCTACTTACTGATATTAAATCTTATTTGAAACAGTTTCTTGGCTAATTCAGTTTCTTGGCCTGTCATCAGCATTTAGTTAAAGTTATGGCTAGACAGGAATGTTTGAATGTCAGAATCCTCTCTTCTCAATTTGGTTTTCTGTCCGTTTCATATTTGTGTATGTTTCATAATAGTGGACTAGGAAAGGAGAAATGATTTAATGATTAGTTTGCCTATATATTATTTTCTTTTACTGACAATATGTGGGCTTGAAATCTAAACATTAATTGTACTGTTGACTTTTACTCCTTGTCAGCTGTGTAAGTTAATTGAAACATTATAGAATGCTTTAAAGAGTCGTAAGTCTGGAATAATTAAATATGGTGGGGTGAAGCTATACTCCCTCTGGGAGCATACAGATAGAGGATGTGGTGAGAAATTATCTTTTTTTTTTTAGACTCGTCAAGTGCAGTAGTGAGAAGGGGGAAAGAGTAGAACAAGCAGTTCAATCTGTGACTGTGAACAATCAAATGAGATAACTCACTACCTTCAGACCAGCAGAAATTATCATTTGTGAATGGTGTGTTTCTTAAGGTCTTCATACTTGAATGTGTTTCATGCTTTAAATTATATTTCTTGTATATGTAAATATAATTTATGTATTTTAGAAGATTATAGAGTGTGAAATGTTTTAAAGAGAAAATAATGTAGTTACTGGGCAAAATCTACTCTCTTGTCTTTTGGCTAAGTATCTTTTAATATATATGAACCCATGTACCCGTAAATTTGCACAAATATATACACACACACACAACCAATTTATATATATATATATACACACACACCCACACCCCCAATTTATTGTTGAAAGAGAAAGGAAATAATTCAGTCACTTCGAGTTATACTTTGAGATCTCCAATATATAACCATTTAAAAGTGTTTGTGTGATAACTATACTTTGCTGTATAAAAGTTTTGCATAAGAGTATAGGCATGAATCCTGTAATATACTTTTTCTGTGTGATCTGAAAAAAACACTTAAGTAGAAGACTAAGTGTTACTTCAAGTGTGAAACAACTGAAGGATGCTGGCTCTTTTGACCTTTGTTTAAGATAGCTGTAGTATCTCTCATCTAGATTTACATAGAGGAAAAAGCTAATTTAGTATTGTGACTCGAAATAATTTTACATCTTACTGGGGTTTTAATGGCATAATTTACAGATAATACTAAAATTGGTATATCTGCTATTAGCATGTACTTGGTTTTAAGCATATTTATGTACAAATAATTAATTTTAGTTTTTAAAAGTCAGTTCTGCCCTTCAAAATAAACTTTAAAAAATGTCACTTAGAAGCTAGAAAGCCTGTTTCCTAGTAACAGATTAAGGTATTTACTCTTGAGGATGACCTATGACTGATTACACTTAACTGAAAGGATACAAGCCAGCTTTTGAATTAGTTGTCTTTTCAGTGGTGTGTGTAGGAGGCAATTTTACTATGTTGTTTCCGGCAAAATGGGTGGGGGTGAAATTATACTGAAAGATGAGAATGATTTTTTAATTAACTTTGTCATTAACTGGGAATATTATTTTGGGAAAGCAGGTAAATTCTGCCCCAGTTTTTCATTTGGTTAATTTAAGGGGTTTGGATTTTATGGTTTGGGAGGTAGCTTCTAATTTTAATATATATCTTATTTTGAAGGCCATTTGTAACCATCATTTCTCATTTAAAAATATACACACTCTTATCAGTCCTGCAGAGATGCCAAAAAAAAAAAAGAAAAAAAATATATGTACAAAAAAGAAAAAAGTAAATAGTAATGTTTAAAAAAAGTTAAAAAATAAAATAAATATACACACACTAATGGAATCAAATAGAAATGTTCTAACATTGTTTCCGTTTATGGAGAGCTCGGTAGAATTCCTTTCAGTATTTAATTCAGTATTGCCATTAATAATGGTCAAAGATTATGTAAAGTCAAATGTGTCTTACTATAATAGCGGTAGTTTGCACAATCCAGATTTGGAAATAAAATATTCATGCATGCAGTACATCATACTAACCACGGGGTGGCCTAATTTCACTTTATTAAATCAACCGGCCAAAATTTCAGGCCTTGAATACAACTGGACTTAAAAAAATTCAATGCATAGTTCCCTGTCCTCAAGATAGTATAATAAAGATGTATTTTTTGATTATGATAAATATTTCAGGCTTAAGGTAGTTGGTGATTAAAAATATGATCAAGTTGAAACAGTTTGACTAGAGCAAATTTTATAGAACTACTGATATTTCTCTAATTTCAAACTAGTAGTTTCTTTTCAAATAAAATTTTTAAAAAAATTTTTAAAAAAATTTTCAAATTCTTCCTTAGACTACCTCATTTTACTGTTTCTAGGTGATATAATTTTTGCCCTTTAAAATTGAACTTCTCCTGAGTGTTCTACCTTAATATTATCAAGTGTGAATAGTTTGTGTATTATTTTACAGGCAAAGTCATGACTATTGCATCCTGTTAGCTTACAGCCCAATATAAAGTTACTTTTAATCATTTTCCTGGCCTCATGAATTACAGAACTAATTTTTTGATCTTTCCTTTTGCTGTCATAATCACTCTAATCACTTCGTTCATTTGTAATCTACAAAACTGTTTCCATTTGAATATAGTAGTTTGGTTATATATTAGACATTTATAGGATAAATATTTTCTTTGACTTAAAAAAAGAAAACTGGCAGAATAATTCTGGAAAGCAAGTCCTGAACTGGAGAGTCAAAGACCAAATTCCTCTTCTGTTTTTGCTTTGTGCCTGGAGAAATAATTTCACTTTCTTTTGCTGTCTTCTAAAATAATCACACTAGGCTAAAAACTATTTAACCACATAGTAGGAAGCTGATTTTATTAAATTACTATATATTCCAGCATTGATTGCTATAATACAAAAATTCTAAAAGATGATATAAAAAGTAGAATATAAATAGAGCAGATCCATTTTGATGGTGTCTAATCATTGAGTGATGGGATTTTTTTCACTGTTATATGGTGAAAGTGGAATATTGGTGTGGTTACTCGTGGGGTTTTATTCCTTCCCTTTTTTCTTGGCAAATTATAGACATTCTCAGGCATCTTCCTGTTGTAGCTAGTGACATTGGTACATTTCTAGGATCTTTTTTCTGTCATACATATTTGACTGTTACATCATCCTTTCAACAATCTCTTAAATATATGTATTAATAGAAATAACCTGATGCCAAAACTAAGAAGTAGGTAGACTCTAGGAAAGTCCCAGTGGTAGAGAGATGATTCTAAGAATTCGACTTAAATGCTCCCTTATACTTACCCCTCAAAAAACCCAGCTTCCTGAACGTTAAATAGGCTATAACTCGGTGTCTGAAACTGATGACCATGGTGAATGCAAAACAGAGAGTGAAACCTCATGTAGAAATAGAAATTTCTCACAAATAAAGTATGTGGTTAAAAAGTAAAGGAGCAGAATTTTACAGTTAAAATGAGCAAGTTTTGGGGAAAATTACTCCTTAGAAACTAATCTTTTTTCCAAAGTAATGTTTTTGGACTTAAAATATCCTTAACTTAAAATATTTTGATAAGCTTAAGGTGGTTTCATACAGATTAGATGTAGATATTTTTTGCGAATACTTGAGATTTATATGGGCAAATTCCCAAGGTAAAAATTGTTTTGACTTAGAAATAAAGCAGTCTCAGGTAAGCTTTTATTGAAGCTTTTAGGATCTGAGTGGAGGGAGGAAAAGCGAACTTGTGAAAAGCATGCCTGAGCGCTATCTGGGGTGTCAGGAAGCGGTAATGTTGCTGGTGGCATTTCCAGGAAAGGTTAAACAATATAGTAGATACCTACAAAGAACCTCTTCTATACTGAATATTTTTAAAGGTTTGTTTCAGCAAGTTCTGCTTCTTAAAATTCCACCACTTGGAGGTGCATTTGGATTTCGAAAGTCCTTTTTAACAAATTGGAATGAATGCCTTTCACCTTCTCCTACAAGTTATTTTATTTATTACAAAGTTTTCTTTCTCAGATCCACTTTAAGATCCACCTGTATTGAGGAAGGTGGATGTTTTGCTTGGGTTGGAAAGGAACAAGGTAATTTTGGAATATAGTACACTTGGAGAGGTAGAAGGGTAAGGAAGGTTGTTCATTAATTTTACAAATATTTGAGAGGCAGGTATTATGCTTGGTCCTGAGAGGTGAACACGATAGACATGGTCTGTACTCCTGAGCTTAGTGTTTAGCTGTGAAGGTTGGCAGGAACGATAAACATTAAAAGGAAGGAAGGGTAGATGCTCTTGAGTACATACAAATAGGACAGAAAGCTATGGTGTGGTACCTTATCTGATTTAGTAGCTTTCTTAGAAATTTAGGAAGTCATTGGAGCCTGAAGCATCTCCAATTTAACAATATAATCTTGGCTAATCAGGTGATATTTTTGATAAGTGAAGATGGCTGCAGATAACAGATATTTTCTTTAAACCTGTGTGTTTTTTTGGTCATATTTAATAAAATAAGGATATATGGAAATAAAACTGGTAGATTATTGCTACAAATTAACATTGGAATATTGAAGTGCATTGAACTAAAGAAGCAGATTGTAGGAGAATAGGAGATCTTGGTATTTTGCTTGGTTAGATGTGAAGAATTTGGTCATATGGAATTGAAAAGTCATGGGAAATTAGAGGTTCTTGCAAAGGCCTATATATTAAATATAGGCCTTTATTTTTAAATTTTGTAAGATTGAAATTATATAACATACGTAGATATTAGGAACTATTCACATGTGCATAACTATGTGATAGGTTAAATAAATCTTTAAACATTTGCTGTTTGAAATTAGAATAAATTTTTGGAAAAGAGTTGAATCTAGTAAGGCAAAAAATAATTTTGATTACTGTTAGGTGATCAGCCTATGCACATAATACTAATATTGAGCCATCTTTCTGTGCCAAGAGCTGTATGAGATGTTATATATATGGTTTCTCATTTAATTTTATCCTTAAAGCAGCACTCTAAGGTAGGTGGTATTATCCTCATTTTTACAAACAAGTTAAAGCCCTGAGAGGTTAATATGTTCAAGGTTACAGAGTGAGTAGTTAGTTTATAATTAGAACCTTGTTCTGATTTCAAAATGCACTTGAGGTTTATCTTTGGTATCTTCCATCTTCCTGGTACTTCCCCCTATTTTTCCAGTATGTTGTAGTAGAATGAATGGTTAAGTAGTGGACTTTAGAGGTCAGCCATGCCATATTTGGTGTGATTGTGGGCAAAAAGTTAATTTTCTAAGTCATAGTTTCCTATTTTATGAAGTGGGAATAGTGATAATATTCTCCTCTTCCAGTTGTTATGGGTTTTTAAGAGAGAAATTTCATGGACTACCACAACATCTGGTACTTAGAAAGGTTTAAATAAATGTAAATGTGTGTTATTTTCAGGTGCCATGACTTTGACTTCATTCAGTCCTCTGGCTACTCAAAATGTTCTAATTCATTTATCATAAAGGCCTGCCCTCTTTTCTGGTGCTCCATTCTTTAAACTTGCTTTCTCTTTTTTTATTCCATCAAAACTCAGATTCTGTCTTTGGCCCCATTCTCACTTTATTAACTTTCCTTGGGTCATTTCATGGCCTCAACTATTCTTTGTATGCTGGCAATTGCCAAAAAATGTCTCTATCCTAGACCTTGTATCTGAGCGGAAGATCCCTGTGCCCAGTTGCCTTCTAGATCTGCTTTGCCCAATAGGATAGCCACTAGCTACGTGTGGCTGTTGAGCTCTTGAAATGTGGCTGGTCTGATTGTGATGTACTATAACTATAAAATACACACCAGATTTTGATGATTTTGGTAAGAAAAAAGGATGTAAAATATTTCACTTGTAATTTTTATATTGATTACTTGTTGAAATGATTATATTTTTGATATATTGAGTTAAATAATATTTACCACTAAAATAAATTTCATCTGTTTGTCTTAAAAAAAATACAGCTACTAGAAAATTACATATGTGGCTTGCATGATCTTTCTACTGGGCAATGCTATACTAGACATATCCACCTGTATATTTCTCAAGTACCTTCAAAACAGCTAGTCCAAAACTGTGTTTACTCTACTTATTCCCTTCTCCCTCCCAAATGTTTTCTTTCTTTCTTCTTTTCCTTTTCTTAGTGAACAGCTTTAATTATGCCCAAAGCCAGAAATTTTGGAGTCTTCCTAGATTCTTCCTCCTTCCATGTCCCTCATCCATCAGTTGCAAAATCCTTTTGTTACTGCTTTTTAAATATCTCTCAGTTTCATTACTTCTTTCTATTCCCACTATTGTTACCTTGGTTGATCTGTTCATTTATGGCTTCTGAATTTTTGTCAGATTTACCTTTCTTCTACCCAAAGACATAAATAGTAGAATTCTTGCCTATTTTCTTATGATTCTGTTATGATTTCCTTTTTAAAAATGTAAAGATGTGCTTCATCAAAATTTATTTTATTGTAGAATAGGACTTCAACTTAATGCTTTCAAATGGCTACCCATTGTTTATTAAAAAGTCCAGATACCTCACTGATGAAATGTTGCTGTTCCAATTTACCAAATTCCACATGGGTTTTGTGAGTTTTTTTTTCTGAATATTCTGTTCCATTTATTTGTGTGTCTTTTCATATGCCAATACCATTGTGTTTTATTTATTGTTTCTGTCCAGTATATTTTGCTATTGGGTAGTGGTAATTCTCCCATTATTAGTTTTTAGAACTTTTCTGGCTATTATTACTTTTTTTTTTTTTTGAGATGGGGTCTCACTCTGTCACCCAAACTGGAGTGCTGGAATGCAGTGGTACAGTCATAGCTCACTATAGCTTCCAACTCCCAGGCTGAAGGGATCCTCCTGCCTCAGTCTTTTGAATAACTGGGACTACAGGCACACGCCTCCATGGCCAGCTATTTTTTATGTTGTCCAAGCTGGTTTTGAACCCCTGGCCTTAAAGTGATCCTCCCACCATGGCCTTCCAAAGTTCTGGGATTTCAGGCATGAGCCACTGTGCCTGGCCTATTATTGCTTTTTGTGGGTTTTTTTGTATGAACGGTAGGATAGACTTGTCTAATTCCATCCCAAAATTGATTGGTATTTTCATTTAATTAAAATTTATGAATATAGGAAGAGTGGACATCTCTAAAATATTGTTTTCTTATCTATGAATGTGGTCTGAATGTTCTTCCATTTGTTCAAGACTTCTGCTGAGTGAGGTGGCTCAGGCTTGTAATCCTAGCACTTTGGAAGGCTGAGGCAGGATTGCCTAGAAGTTTGAGATCTGCCTAAGCAAAATAACAAGACCTTGTCTCTACAAAAAAATAAAAAATAAGCAGCTGGGTATGGTGGCATACTCTTATAGTCCTAGCTACTCAGAAGGCTGAGGTGGGAGGATTGCTTGAGCCCAGGAGTTTGAGGTAACTGACTTATGATCGTACCACTGCACTCCAGCCTCGGCAACAGAGCAAGACCCTGTCTGAAAAAAAAAAGGACATGTCTCAAATCATGATTGGGATATAGCAAAGTCATAACATGTAACCAAAATGTTTGTACCCCCATAATTTCCTGAAATAATAATAAAAGGACTTCTGTGTCTCACAATAGTGTCTTGTCATTTGCTGTACCTTTATCTTGTATTTTAAAATTATTTCTAGATATTTTAACTTTCTTTTTGTTAGTATTGTTAATGGATTGCTTCTTCAATTGTGTCTTTTAACTGCTGTGGTTTGTATTTTACCATTACCATTTATCAAACCCTAATAATTCTTGCTTGGGTTACTCGTGAAGATTACTAAATTGTTTTCTTTTTTCCATTTCACCACACTCTTCTTGTTGATTTTTCTAAAACACAAGATATTTGTCATTTGCTCCCTTACTTACAGCCCTTTTTTAGACTAAAGGTCAAATAAAGAATAAAGATCAAATTCCTTAATATGACATACAAGATTATAATTTGGTCCCTGGTGGCATTTTGAGCCTCATCTCTCTGATGTCAATAAGAACTATAGCTCCTCCCCATTGTATGACTCTTACTTTTTGTACTTTGAATAATCTCATTGTGTATATGTCTTTTAGTCTGAGTGACTTCTTCAGTCATATCTAAACACACAGATTCAATGATTGAATTTACAAATTTAAATGAAATTCTTGATTTCACAAATTTTTTTTTGTAGTGAGGATGAGGATGATGACCTTCAGTATGCTGATCATGATTACGAAGTACCACAACAAAAAGGACTGAAGAAACTCTGGAACAGAGTAAAATGGACAAGAGATGAGGTAATTATCTGATAAAGTTTACTAACTTAATACTTGTATTTATCGATTAATACTATTATAGTTGTGAAAAATATTTAAAAACAAAATCTGAGACCTAGTTCGCACCAGAGACATGAATAATGGGTTTATGTTGAGGCTGACAGAAACAGTATAGTAAATGGAGGAAGTTGTATTACAGTGGTTTTAGTCCTTCTAAAAATGGTTACCAGATATTACTTGACAGAATTGGAGAGTTATTTATATTAGGGGTAGAGGAAAAGGATGAGGGAAAGCTTTCTAATTTTCATACCTGTTTTAATAGGATGATAAGTTAAAGAAGTTGGTTGAACAACATGGAACTGATGATTGGACTTTAATTGCTAGTCACCTTCAAGTAAGTGAAACATTATATTTCTAACATGGCTGACTTAGGCCATTGGATTAAATTTGCTATTTTTAAAAAACATGTCTACATATTTTAGATTTAGTTTTCTTTCCTAAAATCTTCCCTGTTTTCCTGGTCCACCTGTAGTTGGTTGCTAATGGCTTAGAAAGTCTAATTTTCTAGCAACGTATTTATCCAAGGGCCTAAAAGGATTACTAACCTAGAACAAAAATGATACTAGGTAGGGCCTTATATCTGCTGATATATGTGAAAACATTTTGAGAGAAATTAAATGTATCAAAATATTTCAATAGCTAACCAGTAAAATGAGAAAAAAAAACTCTATTAAAAAAGTTTGTCATCTAATGCTTACATTTTAAAATAAAATTGATTATTTAAAAAAATGCCACCAATGATTATTTTAAAAAATTGATTTTTTAAAAAAAAATTATCTTACTGTTCACCACACTAGCATTCATTCACATGCTGTTCATGAATATGTAATTTTATAATTTACAGAGTGTTTTCACATATATTCTTATTCCTTAATACACTGGATAGTTAGGCAAAATATTCATATTTGAATTTCAATATTGACTACTTTGGGTTTCAGAAACCATGTTACCTGTGTTTTTTCTGTATTGTCATAAATGCTTCTTAACCTAAAAATTGAGACCAAATAATAGAAAGAACATAAATTTTGGAGTTAGTTTCAGTTGTGTTCAAATGTCAGCTCCACTAGCTTACAAAAATTACTTAACCTCTTTGATCTTTAGCTTCCTTATTTATCTATAATATCTAGATAATAAATAGTACTTGTTTCTGTAGTATGGTGTGAAAGTTAGAAATATAAAATTTTTGGCACAGTTTCCGATATTAAGCAGGTGTTCAACAAATGGAAACTCAATTAGAAAAGTTTTTATTTTTTTTTTAATAGAAACAGGATCTTGCTCTATCACCCAGGCTGGAACAAATTAGCACAATCAGAGCTCACTGCAGCCTTGATCTCCTGGGCTCAAACAATCCTCCTGCCTTAGCCTCCAAGTAGTTGGGACTTCAGGCGTGTGCCTCCATGCCTAGCTAATTAAAAAAATTTTTTGTAGAGATGGCATTTGGCTATGTTGCCCAGGCTGATTTTGAACTCCTGGCCTTAAGTGATCCTCCCACCTTGGCCTCCCAAAGAGCTGGGATTATAGATGTGAGCCATTGCCCTTAGCCAGAAGTTATTTTACGTTAGCTTTAACAGAGAAATGCTATAAGGATATATAGAAATCCTGATTATTTAGAAGAAAGTAGTAGCCTTAAAATGGATCAGCATTAATGTACAGAGCCATAAATGAAGAAGCTGAGTCTTCTTTAATATCTTTGGATATTAAAGTATCTTTAATAAAGATAATTTGAAGTTCATTGGACAAAAGAGCCATTGGTAGACTATCCCTTTATACGCTTATAGATTATCTGTAATCTTGTGTATGAACCAACAACTTTGTAAACTGTGAATCACTAAGGAAATGTTAGGTATTATTATTCTTGTAATACATAGAAGTTACTAGGTCATGGATGATTAAAATAAGTCTTCATTTAGTAATCAATTTTGGAGTTTGAAATGTTTCTATATAAAGTTGTCTTATTTTGGCAAATTCATTTTCCTTTCAAGTGTCAACACTTAACCAATTTAATTGAAATGTAACACACATTTTCTATATAGATATATTTAACATTTTCTTGATAATTTGGGAGTTATTTATAAATATCCTTTTAATATTATGCAGTAGTCTAGTAATGCCTTTAGGGTTTTTTTTTTAACTGTATAGAGTTATGTGCTGCTGTACTTTATGAATCTGGATTATTATGCTGTTTGAGTTCTTATATCTGTTTTTTATAGATTTCTGTCTATACTGCCTTTTATTCCTTAATCCTAGGTCTATTTCTTTATGGCAGTATCTGTGTTAGAGTTTTGCTGCTTGCTGTGATAAAAGGATAATACAGAGATACATACTTTAGTTTCAAATATATTGTTTTTATTTGTAGTCTAAAGCTGCTAATTAAGAAAAAACAGAATCAGGACACAGCATGTAAAATAAATGTTACACATTTAGAAAATGTTATTTGAATATATTATTCTTGAAGATTTTGTTCCTAAGGGTATGAGACATTAGTTTAGGCTGACTTGCTTTCTGGAAGGCCGTGGTTCAATAACAAAATCATCCAAATTCTTTCAGAATCGGTCTGATTTTCAATGCCAGCATCGATGGCAGAAAGTTTTAAATCCAGAATTGATAAAAGGACCTTGGACTAAAGAAGAAGATCAGAGGGTAACATGTTCATATTCTTTATGTTCACTGTGTAGGTGGACTAGCTTTTTTTCTTCCTAATATGTTGTTTTGATGCAAAGTATATGTTTAATATATAGCTTTTTCTTTCTGAGAGTTTGATTTGCAGAAGAAAAAATGCTTGTTGTAAGAGCTTAGTTTAACCTTGTTTAGAGCTTAGATTAACAGGATTCGGGTGTAGTTTCCTATCAAAAATTGAATTAATATTTTAAAAACAGATTTTAATTTATTTTTACATCTGATAACTCGATATGTTAAAGAAGTTATTCTTTTTCCTCTTGACCTATAATGATTCCCATAATTAGGTAGATATCAGAGCATCATTTTCCCAAAGAGTTTGTGATTTAAAACTCAGTGTTACTTTGTGCTATAAAAGTTGGAGATGAATAGAAGACTTTCTGCACCACACTAGAAATTGCTCTTTAGTTCATGTTCTTTAAGGCATGTTCTTTAAGTTGCTAATGTAGTTGGGCAATTAGAACATCATTTTTGTTGCTTGAAGCAAAATAAAAACATTCTTCAGTAGGCTCCGTACTGATCTGATTTACTTGATGGCCAATGATAAGTTTTAAAATGTGATATTTTGTTTAAAAGAACATTTAATTAAGCCTGAAATTTAATTTTTTAAAGATAGTTAATAGATGCATATAGTGAAAATATCAATATATTACATTTAAATATTCTACCAATATAAAATGTTTACTAGGTGATATTTGACATAGGGCAATGAGATAAAACAGACTGGGAACAACTATTGTAATTTTAGGGAAATTAAAAACAAATTTAAAATGTGGGGAAAAAATTAAAATGTGTGATCTGTATCCTTTCATTTTGAGAAAGGAAGAAATGAAAGCCAATAACTTGGTAAATCCTTTCTGCTTCCAAATTGATTTTTCAGCTTTCTTTTGAAGCTTTTTTTTTTTTTAAGATACAAGAGTAGAAAATATACAAGTCTCAACATTTTTACTATTATTTCAAATTAGTGTTGTATGAAAGCAATTTAACTTCTTGTTACTTTAGCTTGGATTTTATAGATAAATTTGTAATAAATTTTTGAAGTTGGAAAATGCTGAAGAGTATTTATTAGTAAAATTGTTTTTTATAAATTGTAGTTGTGGCTCGGATTTGATGCATTTATTTAAAATGATATTCTTGAGTAATATTTTAAAATTCTTTAAAAGTAATGTTTTTTTAAATTGTGTTTTTCTATTTCTTAGGTTATTGAATTAGTACAGAAATATGGACCAAAAAGATGGTCTTTAATTGCAAAACATTTAAAAGGAAGAATAGGCAAGCAATGTAGAGAAAGATGGCATAATCATCTGAACCCTGAGGTAAAGAAATCTTCATGGACAGAGGAGGAGGACAGAATCATCTATGAAGCACATAAGCGGTTGGGAAATCGTTGGGCAGAAATTGCCAAACTACTTCCGGGAAGGTGCTTATATAAATGTATATACATTTTTCTGTATTTAAACATGGTCTTTATTACCTTACTATTAAATATATTTGCAAGTACCCAATAATTTTATTTACAATTAAAATTTACATAACATAAGCAACCCTTTGGGACCCTTTGTAATACATTTTGTGGTAAAGGATATGATTACTTTTTTAATAAAATATTTTATAGCAGTAATTTATACAATAAAATGATAGACTTTTAGATTATATAAGCATGTAATACACTCCTAAAATTATATCAGTGCCAGTCAGGCAGACCCTCTTTGTACAAACTCTGTTGGAATGGAATCTAAATGTAAGATTTCTTTTGTACCATATTCTGTGCATAAGACCAGAGAATAACAAATATGGTGACTGAAAGAAACTGCTGTGAAAGTATGTTAGGGAAAATTCAATTCTTAATTAATTATGATATGATTCAAACTATAGGGCTAGTGTATTTATCCATGTGGTAAATTACACCATTTCCCTCAGAGGCAGTGATGTGCTTAAGTACACTGTCTATCACACTGGTTTCTAATGTTTTGTGACAGTCTTTAGTGTAGACCAACAACCTTGGGGACATTCCTACCTTACTTAGAAGATACACATTTGTTTTTTTTTATTGCCATAATCTTTATCTGTATAGTACTTTATAGTTAATAAAGTGATTTTATATATATTCTTAGATAATCTTTATGTACTTAGAAAATATGCAGAGCAAATATTGCTCTCTTTGTTTTATAGATAAGGAAATGAAGACATAGTGTTATGTTTTTTATCTAAGTTACTAAAGCTGGTCTAGGGACTTTTGATATTTTTAATCTCTTATACATCTTTTTACTTTCCATAGAACCTAGCTTAGTGCCTTAACATAAAGTAGGTTTTTAGTAAATGTATGTTTTATGAAGGGTGAAATTTATAGCTGTATGTTGAAGATTTACATTTTTATAAAGGGAACGTTATGTTAAAAGGGAACCAATGAACTCTTTCTTTCTGTAAATATTTTGTTCTAAGAAGTGAAAAAGAATACTCGGATTCTGTAACTTGTAGTTTGCTTTTCATGATCATATTTATTCCTGGCTTAAGGCCTTTGCCTTTGTTATACCCTTTTTCTGCAATGCTCTTTTTTCCCCCCAGTTTTTGTATAGCTAGTTCTTTCTTGTCATTCAGATCTTAGCTTTACTCTCACCTCATGGAGGCCTTCCTGGACCACCTAACCAGAATTACCCCAGTTACCCATTATTTTAATTATTTACATTGCGCTAATATTTTTCATATTACTTTCTTTTTTTTTTTTTTCCTATTCTTTCTTCTTCCCCAGTGCCACACTTTCAATGAGAATGTAAGCTTCATAAGAGCAGGGACCTTCTTTGTTTCATTCACTGCAGTATCTCCAGTGCTGAGAACAATGCCTGACATACAGACATATATAGTTTGTCTTTTGAATTTTCAAAAAGTATCTAATTTTGCCAGTTGTAAAAGTTTGTTTTAAGCACTTTGTACAAGTTATACAGTGTTAAAATTTGTGGAATCCTTTTTTCTTTTTAAATTGTACACTTTATTTCTTAGGACTGATAATTCTATCAAAAATCATTGGAATTCTACTATGCGAAGAAAAGTGGAACAGGAGGGCTATTTACAAGATGGAATAAAATCAGAACGATCTTCATCCAAACTTCAACACAAACCTTGTGCATCTATGGACCATTTGCAAACCCAGAATCAGTTTTACATACCTGTTCAGGCACATATTTTTAATACTTTTATTATTTAAAAAATTTCTTTAGTTGCTATATATGAAGGTGTTTGGTTTCTTAATAGGACAAGTAAAATATATGTTAAGGGGGAAATAGACATTTAAATTTTAAAACTGAAAAAGAGATGCCATAACTCTGGTTGATAAATATTTAGGTAACAAACTCATTAAAATGTTTTCATTTATATGTAATTTTTACATTAAGAAACTTAGTGTGGGCCAGGTATGGTGGTGCAGGTCTGTAATCCTAGCACTCTGGGAGGCTGAGGTGGGAGGATCGCTTGAAGTCAGGTGTTTGAGACTAGCCTGAGTAAGAGTGAGACCCTATCTTTACTAAAAATAGAAAAAATTAGCGGGGTATGGTGGCTGCACACCTGTAGCCCCAACTACTTGGGAGACTGAGGCAGGAGGATTGCTTGAGCTTAGGAGTTTGAGGTTGCAGTGAGCTATGTTGATGCCACTGCACTCTGCAACAGAGTGGGACTGTCGCAAAAAAAAATTGAAAAAAAAAAACTTAGTATGAACATTTTCTAATATTCTAATTCTTTGAATCTTCATTTATGATTCAAAGCTAATGGTTATCTTTATCTCTGCTTTAACGTATATGATAGTTTCCATTAAATAAAACTTTTGTGTAATTATAGTATTTATTGCCTATCTCCAAGAGGTAGGTGTGTATAAAATGGTTTAAAGGAGAAAATAGTAAAAAATCATTCAAGCCATCATTGTGGTGTGGTAATTGGTCTTTGATGGCTTTCAGCTTGGCCTCTCCCCCTTATAATTAATCAGTTGGATGATTTTAGTCTTTGTCTAAACAGATTCATTAAAGTAGATATTATCCAAGTCAAAATGGGGCAAGCTCTAGGTTCGTTACAGTGCACTTCCTACCTGCAAGAAATTAGTTTAGGAGTCTTCATAAGGTTTGTTTTACATTTCTCTGTCTACCTTGTTTACTATGCCATTTTTTACAATGAGCAGTTCTTGGCTCTTGTCACATAAAATGTAAAGATTAAATCAGGACTTAATAGCATAGTGTCTATCAAAAAAAGATAAAATTGGGCAAGGTATTAAAAATTTGTGCCAACTATGCCTCACATTTGATTTTTGATATTTTATGGGATATTATTAAGTTTTTTAGGCATAATTTTAAAAGAGCCACTTAGGGTAATGACATTTTAATTAACAAATAGGAAAACATGTAAAAACAGTATAGTTATCTGCTGATACTCAATATCTTAAGGTTTTTATTGTCTGTTTCTTTACATTTTTCTTTAGAATCCTAGATTTCAGCAGCATAAACTGAAACATTCTTCTATCTTAGAAAGGTTATTCAAATTTATTTATTTAACTCATAGAAAGATAATTTTAAAAATGATTTGGGGCCAATGGAGTGTTTAATAGTCTTAATCAAAACATGTTGGAAAGATAAGGATATTTCTTATACTTTAAGAATTGTTTCCCTTACTAATTTTGGAAATATATATTCAGTTTAATTAATTTAAGCTAATAAGATAATTCTAATTTTATTATAAAATGTGACTTGAAGGAAAAAAATAGATCAGTTTGAAATGCTATCAAGATTTTTACAAAAAGTTTGAGGAAGATAAGTTTCTAATTTGTTGGAGTTATCAAGTTGATCAATAAGTGATAGTAATTGAGTATTGTAAAAGTTAAGGTCTTTGTTAGAAGTTAGGTATAATGATTTTGCATTAGATAGTGATTTAGGTAGGCCATTATGGAAATTAGATAATTTCATATTTATATTTATTCAATTTTAAGGTTTTTAAAAATACCTTCTCTCATATTTGTACCACTGCTTACTAAATTCATATACAAATTTAAAATTCTTATTACAAATGCTTTAGAAAAGATGCAGAATGGTACTTAGTTTATTCTCAGAGTATCTATTAAAAGTATGTGAGTGATTCTGATTAGTTTTCTAAGACAAGTAATAGAAGAAGCCTCTATTTTCTTATCTTTCTATTCAAGAGATTGGCATGGGATGGTGGTAAGAGAGTAGGGCATATGAACATTGAAAAACTTGTTCCAGTCTCTGTCCTTGTGAGTGCTTCATTTCCTCTGACAGACAGGAACACAATTACCTCATCTTCTCTAGGAGATAGAGCAACCTTTCTAATAACAGATTTTAAAAAATATTTGATAGGTAATGTAGATATTAATAATAGGCTGATTAGCTGATAATTCTAGGCTAAGTAATTCTCGTATTTCATCTAGGAGAAGTTAAAGGCCAGTGTTATTAATAGTTATTAGATAAGAAACTATTGTAGGTATGAATTTTCAAAATTATAGAGATACTAAGTTTTTAATGTTGATATTTTGTCAAAAGTTTTTGGTATTTGCCTCAGATTTTAAACAGTTTTATAGCATTATATGTATGATAGTAACACTTTAATTACTTTTTAGATCCCTGGATATCAGTATGTGTCACCTGAAGGCAATTGTGTAGAACATGTTCAGACTTCTTCTGCCTTTATTCAGGTAACTTTTATTTATAACAAAAAACAAATGTGTTCAAGCATACTTTTTAAAAGTCTAATAGTGGCCAGGCATGATGGCTCACGCCTGTAATCCTAGCACTCTGAGAGGCTGAGGTGGGAGGATCATTTGAGATCAGGAGTTTGAGACCAGCCTGAGTAAGAGCGAGACCCTGTCTCTACTAAAAGTAGAAAAAAGTAGTTAGTCATAGTGGTGCATATGCCTGTAGTCCCAGCTACTCGGGAGGCTGAGGCAGGAGGATTGCTTGAGCCCAGGAGTTTGAGGTTGCTGTGAGCTAGGCTGACGCCACGGCACTCACTCTAGCATGACCAACAGAGTGAGACTCTGTCTCAAAAAAAAAAAAAAGTCTAATAGTGCCTGTTTCCTCATCTATTACTGGGATAAAAACAATACTTATTTGTCTTATTTACTTTGAGTATTATAATGTTAAAGGAGAAAGTGTCAAGTGGGTTTGAAAAATATAAACTGTACAAATGTAAGGTAATTGACACCACCAGTGTGGTGATCCTTTCATTCGGCCAACTTAAGGCATTCAAATTATCAATGCACATATTTTTGCCAAACTGGATAGAATATATTAAGATTTAGTAATCTAAAATATTCCAGACATACATTTGTCAACTGATATAGATGATACAACATGTTTTTTTCTGTATTTAAATTTTCCCAAATCTTTTCTGTTACCTTGAAAGTATTTATCAGGACCTCTTTAGATACCAGAGGGATTGTGCTGAGTATTTAGGATTTAGGTGCATTAAGCTTTATTATAGAAAATATATTTCATGTTGCAAAGAAGAAAATAAAAATTAGAACACTAACAATAATAAAGCAATTATGTAAGTAGCTTGTTTTCTCTTTATTTAACTTATTTTAGCAACCCTTTGTTGATGAAGATCCTGATAAGGAAAAGAAAATAAAGGAACTTGAGTTACTTCTTATGTCAGCTGAGAATGAAGTTAGAAGAAAGCGCATTCCATCTGTAAGAAATAAGCTTAAGTGTTTAGATTTTATTGTTGGAATCTTTCATATGCGTGCTTTTATAGTTTTCATCAGCCAGAAAGCATATTCAGTATGACTTCAGATTTAATATGGAGTAAAAATAGTTTTTTTAATTTGCAACTTTGAAGTTGTCTGATTTTGATATGCATCTCTTTGAACATATTTTACAATGTTCTACATTAGGGTGCTTCTTTAGTCATAAATGTCAAACTTACGGTAAAATCTTTAATATATAGATTTGTGAAAATTGTGTGTGATTTAGATTAGTCTTTGGTTTCATTGTAGACATTCCATGTAAAATAAATCTTGAAAAATAAGGAATTTAATAGATGTAGAGAGATTTATGAGCTCCAAAATTGCTTTTATTTGAAAAATTTTTCCTGTATTTGAAATATAAATTCAGTAATTTGGGAAAATAATAACATTAAAAATATGTGAAAAGGGAACATTTAGATTTTATTCTCTCGAACTCTTCCAAAAGAAGAAATTTTATGTGGATGTCGGGTTTTGGTTACCAGGTGTGAAAACTCTTATCTAAGATTTGGTTGATGAGAATAACTAGGAGTATTAAAGTAAGATAAATGGTAGTTCTTCTAGCAGAGTTAAGCAGGCTATGCCAAGTGGATTAAAAGGAAAAAAGATAATATTAAATAAGTTTATGCTTAAATGACAATTTTCTTAGGTTTTTTAATTTTATTTTTAATTTACTTTTCATACATATTCATGGGGTACATAATGATGTTTCAATATATATAAGGTATATTGATCTAATCAAGACAATTAGCATATCCATCTCAAACATCATTTCTTTGTGTTGGGAACATTCAGTATTCTTCTAGCTATTTGAAACTATATGTTATTGTTAACTGTTGTCATCCTACAGTGGTTTAGAATACTAAAACATGTTGCTCCTATCTAGCTGTAATTTCGTATCCTCTAACAAATCTCTCCCTTTCCCTTAAATGACAATTTTAAAAGTTTAAGATAATGCCTTGGCCCTTTTTATGTTTAGAAAAGAGTCTTTCTTGGTTTGGGGCTGAAAGAAAGAACAATACATTGAGAACGACTGGGAACGCAGACAAAATTACTAAGATAAAATAACCTGAGATCTTAAAATAGTATTATGAGGTCACTGGTGATGTCTTTATACTGTTTAAGAAGGTATTAATAAAAATGACATTTGTTAATTGTAATAGGCAAGATATATACCATAGGAAATACAGCTTCTGTTTTGAAACTGCAAAAACCAAAGGCAAATAGGAAGATCTGATGTGTACATATCTTAAAGTTAATTTTGGTTTTAAGAAGCTGCAAATATGCTGGCGCGGTGGCTCATGCCTGTAATCCTAGCTGTCTGGTGGCTAGGATTGCTCAAAGTCAGGAGTTCGAAACCAACCTGAGAAAGAGCAAGACCTCATCTCTACTATAAATAGAAAGAAATTAATTGGCCAGCTAATATATATAGAAAAAATTAGCCGGGCATGATGGCACATGCTTGTAGTTCTAGCTACTCTGGGAGGCTGAGGTAGGAGGATTACTTGAGCCCAGGAGTTTGAGGTTGCTGTGAGCTAGGCTGATGCCACGGCACTCACTTTAGCCTGGGCAACAAAGCAAGATTCTGTCTCAAAAATAAATAAATAAATAAGTAAGTAAAAAAGAAGCTGGGAATAAATAATTATTGTTAGAGTCAACGTTTGTAGATGATTATATCATGTTTAAACTATTTTGGATTTTTTGATAGTAATCTTAGTTTTAACAGGAAAAATATAACTAGCTAAAAGAATTACCATTTTACATTAAAAAGGGAGAAAGTTACTAATTTCTTCTTAGAACTTGCTATCTAAAATCTGCTGGCATAAAGATCTGGTTGAATAAGGATATTCTGAATTCTATAGGGAAGTTGCTGATAAAAATAGACTCCATACACATATAAAATATTTATTTTTTTAAATAATTATGTTGTAATAATTATAGCCATTTTACTGAGTATCCATTATGTTCCACCCTAACATCTGTTTTATATGTGGTGTTGGTAATCCTCACTTTAACTCTGTGAGGTAGGTTATAAGAGGTTCAGATTTAGGTCTGTATGATTGCAACCCTGTGATTTTTCCATTGGGTCAAGTTACCTTCTTGTTTGTCTTCTGGATCTTTTTTCCACCCAAACTCAATTGAAAGGCATATATGGTTTGGAAGCTATCTCCTGAAAGTGATTGTTAATTCAGAAGGTGGCTATGCTAATGACATAAGGTTGCTTTAATTTCTTTGATTATTAGGAAACTTTAAAACAGGTGACACTTGCTTTGCAACAATGTTTATCACTTTATTTAACTTGAAAGTTAATATTTTGTTATTGTGAATCTCTTGCACATTCTGGTAATTTTTATTTATAATAGTAATAGTTACCATTTATTGAGTGCTTCCTATGGACTGGGGAATATGACTCCTGCAATATGGCAGCTACTAGCCACATTTAATTTTAAATAAAATTTAAAATTCAGTTCCTCATTTGTTCTTAGCCACATTTTGGTTGCTCATGGCTCCCATGTCAAGGAGCTGTGGATATAGAACATTTTCATCATCTCAGAAAGTTCTGAGATGTCCTGGACAGTACTGCACTTTACATGTTGTTTCTCATTCATGAGTCTTAAAGTCTCTTTTCTTAATTTTTATTTTAATACACTAGGAAGCTAGGCTTACAAGATAAGTAAATTGTCCATTATACGTCTCTGAAGAGATAAAGAAAAATGACATAGGTCTCTGACTTCAAAGGATTTACTCTGCAATGGGGTCCTAGACAAGAAACAGGATATAGTATGATAAAATGAGTCATAAAGATTTTATTTTTGCTTTTATTATTTTTACTTGACACATAATCGTACATGTTTCTGGGGTATAGTGTGATATTCCGATATATGTATACAATGTGTAATGATCAAGTCAGGGTAATTAGCGTATCTGTCATCTCAAACATTTATCATTTCTGTGTGTTGGGAACATTTGAAGTCTGCTCTTACAGCTATTTGAAAATATACAATAAGTTGTTAATTATAGTCACCCTATAGTGCTATAAAGCCCTGGAACTTACTCTTCCTATCTAGCTATATTTATGTATGCATTAACTTTGACTATTTCCCCCTCCCCGATCTACTTCCCCACCTCTAGTAACCACTGTTCTGTACTCTACTTCTATGAGATCAACTGTTTTAGCTTCCATATATAAGTGAAAATATGCAGTATTTATCTTTCTCTGTTTGACTAATTTCATTTAATATGTCCTTCAAGCTTATCCATGTTGCAATGAATGACAGAATTTCATTCTTTTTTATGACTAAATAGTATTCCATTGTGTGTGTATGTATATATATATATGTATATATGTATATGCGCCTCATTATCCATTCATGTGTTGATGGATACTTAGGTTTATTGTATGTTTTGGCTATTGTGAATAGTGCTGCAATAAACAAGAAGATGCAGATAATTCTTAGACATGTTGATTTCCTTTCCTTTGGATGTATACCGCAGAGTGGGATTGCTGGATCATGTGATAGTTCTATTTTTAGTTTTTTGAGAAACCTCCATATTGTTTTCCATAATGGCTACTAATTTACATTCCCTCCAACAGTGTGTAAGAGTTCTCTTGTTTCAGTATCCTCACTAGCATTTGTTATTTTTTTGTCTTTTTGATAGTAATTATTCTAACATGAGTGAGATGATACCTCATTGTGGTTTTGATTTGCATTTCCCTGATGATTAATTATGTTAAACATTTTTTCATATACCTGTTGGCCATTTGTATATCTTCTTTTAAGAGATAATCTGTTCAACTCATTTGCCCATTTCTTAACTGGATTTTTTTTATTTTTTTGGCTGTTGAGTGGTTTTAGTTCCTTGTATAATTCTGAATATTAATTCCTTATTGGATGAATAGTTTATATATATTTTCTCCCATTCTGCAGATTGTCTCTTTGCTCTGTTGATTGTTTCCTTTGCTGTGCAGAAGCTTTTTAGTTTGATATAATCCAATTTGTTTTTGTTTTTGTTGCCTATGCTTTTGAGGTGTTCTCCAGAAAATCTGCCCAGGCCAGTGTCCTGAAGCATTTCCCCTGTGTTTACGTCTAGTAATTTTGTACTTTCCTGTCTTACATTTAAGTTTTTAATCCATTTTGAGTTGATTTTTTTTGTTTGTTTATGATGACAGAGAAGGGTCTAGTTTCATTTTTCTGCATCTGGATATCCAATTTTCCCAGCACCATTTATTGAAGAGACTGTCCCTTCTCCAGTGAAAGTTCTTGTTGCCTTTGTCAAAAATTAGTTGGCTGTAAATACATGGATTTATTTTTGGGTTCTGTATTCTATCCCATTGGTCCATATGTCTTCTTTTATGCCAATATTATGCTCTTTGGATTACTGTAGGTTTGTAGCGTAATTTGAAGCCTGGTAGTGTGATGCCTCCGTTTTGTTCTTTTTGCTCAGGACTGTTTTGGCTGTTCAGGGTTTTTTGTGGTTCCATACAAATTTTAGGATTGTTCTATTTTTGTGAAGACTGTCATTGGTATTTTGATAGAAATTGCATTGAATCTGTAGTTCGTTTTTGGTATTAGGGTCATTTCCATAATATTAATCCTTCCAATCCATGAACATGGGATATCTTTCCATTTTTTTTGTATGGTCTTTTCAATTCCTTTCACCAGTGTTTTATAGTTTTCCTTGTAGAGATCTTTCACCTTCTTTGTTAAATTTATTTCTAGGGTTGTTTTTGTTTTTGTTTTTTGTTTGCTATTGTAAATGAGATTGCTTTCTTGATTTCTTTTTCTGCTAGTTTGTTGATGGTGTATAGAAACACCACTAACTTTTGTATATTGATTTCATATCCTACAACTTTATTGAATGTGTTTATCAGTTCTAAGAATTTTTTGGTGGAGCTTTTAGGGTTTTCTATATATAAGATCATTTTGTCAGCCTACAGGGACAATTTGACTTCTCCTTTCCAATTTGGACGCCTTTTATTTTTTTCTCTTGCCTAATTGCTCTGGCTGGGACTTACAGTACTATGTTGAATAAAATTGGTAAAAATGGACATCCTTGTCTTCTTCCAGATCTTAGAGGAAAAGCTTTCAACTTTACCTTGTTCAGCATGCTGTTGGCTATGTGTTTGTCATATATGGCCTTTATTGTGTTGAGGTATGTTCCTTCTATACCTAACTTGTTGAGAGTTTTTAATCCTGAAGGGATGTTGAATTTTATCAAATGCTTTATCTGTGTCTTTTGAAATGATCATATAGTTTTGTCCTTCATTCTGTTGATGTGATGTATCATATTTATTGATTTGCGTATTTTGGACCATCTTTGCCTCCCTGGGATAAATTCTACTTGGTCATTGTAAATGATCTTTTTAATGTGCTGTTGGATTCTGTTTGCTAGTATTTTGTTGAGGAGTTTTGCAGTCTCTGTTCGTCAGGCGAAGTGAGTTTCTTGTATGTAGCATATATAATTGGGCCATTTTAAAAATCCATTCAGCCAGTCTGTATTTTTTAAGTGGGGAATTTAATCCATTAACATTTAAGGTTATCATTGATAAGTGAGGACTTATTTTGTGATTGTCACTTTATTGTTTTCCGTTTTGGTTTTTTTTTTAATATCCTTTGTTCTAGTCTTCCTTTCTTATTGTTTATCATTGTGGTTTGGTGGTTCTCATTATATTAAGGTTTGATTATTTTCTCTCTTTTTTGCATATATGCTCTATCAGTGAGTTTTATACTTTTGCATGTTTTCATGATAGTGATTATCATTCTTTTGCTTCCAGCTGTGGGACACCCTTGAACATTTCTTGTAAGGCCAGTTTAATGGTGATGAATTCCCTCAGTTTCTGCTTGCCTCGGGGAAAGTCTTTATTTCTCTCTCAATTCTAAAGACTAGCTTTTCTGGGTATAATATTCTTGGCTGCCAATTTTTTTTTTCCTTTAGCACTTTGAATATATCATTTCATTCTCTTGGCTTATAAGGTTTCTGTGGAGAAATCTGATGTTAGTGTAATATAGATGCCCTTATATGTGACTTAACAGTTTTGCTATTTTTAGGATTCTTTGTCTTTCACTTTTGACAATTTGTAAGTCACAAAGTTTTATGGGAACACATAGGAGAGGTACCTGTTTTAGATTCAGGTAGTCAAGGAAGGGTTGGTGGAAGAAGTCCTAATTGAGCTCAGTCTTGAAAGATAGGTCATGATTATATATTAGCAAGATAGATGAATTAGGACATTATTATAAATGGAACAGGTGAAAGTTTAAATCAGATGAAGTTCTTTCCAATATTTGAACTGTGTCTTAAATGAAGAATAGGATTTTCCTTGGTCATTAGGTTAGTGACCATTCAGATAAAGGAAGCAACAGTATATGCAAAGACACTCCAGGGTAAAAAGAGTATAATTCATTGGGGAATTGCATTTATTACAGCTGGGTATTCCCTTGGAGAGGGCTTGTGAGTGAAAGTGTTAGGAGATGAAGTTTGAAAGGAAAAGAGAAGCCAGATTTTAGGAGTTTAGACTTTACGTTATATATAAATTCTTGTTTTATATTACCATGATTTTATAAGTAAAAAAATTTAATAGAATAAAAATACAGTTATGATATGAGATTTAATGAAAAAAATTTTTATACAAATTTTGAGGAAAAACAATATATTTGCTACTATATTTTTAGCTGAAATGATATGAAGTATGTTGTTCTAGAAAAACTTTCACTTAAAATCTAAATTTGTGCGTATATTGAGAATGACAAATAATATTTAAATTTCTTTTGTACTTTTAGCAACCTGGAAGTTTTTCTAGCTGGTCTGGCAGTTTCCTTGTGGATGATAGCATGTCTAATACTCTAAATAGCCTCGAAGAGCATGCTAGTGAGTTTTACGGCATGGATGAAAATCAGGCTGTGTCTGCTCAGCAGAATTCGCCCACGAAGTTCCTGGCTGTGGAGGCAAATGCTGTGCTGTCCTCTCTGCAGACCATTCCAGAATTTGCAGAGACTCTACAACTTATTGAATCTGTAAGTTAGAAATTGTGAGGTTATCAAAAGCTTGATTTTAGTTACATGGTTTCATGCTCAGAAACTCAGTTTAATGGATATTGACCAATTGTATGTTAAGCATTTTGTGTGCCACACTTAATTTGTTCTGATATTTTGCAGTGGGTTCTGGCAAAACAAAAAAGTTAAAAATTTTCTCAAATATGTGCCTTGTAGAATTTTTAAAAATTTAAAACTTAATTAATTTGTTTATTATAAAAGTTGTACAAGTGTATTAGAGAAAGTTGGAAACTAGAGGAAACTGTAAAGAAAAAAATTAAAATTCCTCATAATCCCAGAGTTAATAATTTGATGTATTACTTTCAGTCTGTGTTCTATACATGTAAAACACATATATGTACAGTGTATATTTTAAAATCAAATATACACATATGTATTATGTATGTGCTTTTGGTCTTTATATATCACGAGCGTGTTTCTGTTTTCCTAATTGTTTTTTAAACTTGAATTTTAGTGGCTTTTTATAGTATTCCATCAAATGAATGTAAGAGAATTTATTGACCCAGTGCACTGTTATTATTGGACATTTTGGTGGTATCTAGCCTTTCAGTATTACAAATAACAGAACAGAACATATTTATATAAAGCTTCGTACAAAATGATGATTATATCCTTAGGTTATATTGACTTTCTGGTTCAAAGTGTTTCACCTTTTTTAACATGTTCCATATATATTACCAAATGATTATGCAGAATATGATAGTATTTTCCTGATGTGGAGTAGAACTTGAAGTTTTGTGATAAATTGTACTTTTTTATAATAACTTAATAAAATAATTTGTTTCTTTTATTTAAAATACTTTTACAGGAAGCTTCAGCTACTGAGTTAGATGAACTATTACATATTTTGAAATGTTCAAAATTGGCATTGTAGGAAAACCATAATCTATTCCTCTCAAATGGTCTTGCTTAAAAAAAGATGTCCAAGGAAAGCCTGTTTCTGCTGATAAAAATGAGTAGTTAATTTACTCTGTGGAAATAATCATCCTCTGTTCAAGATCAGATTTAACTAGGTTATAGCATTAACTTTAGTTAAGAATTTAATTTATTGCAGGATCCTGTAGCATGGAGTGATGTTACCAGTTTTGATCTTTCTGATGCTGCTGCTTCTCCTATCAAGTCCACCCCAGTTAAACTAATGAGAATTCAACACAATGAAGGAGCCATGGAATGTCAATTTAATGTCAGTCTTGTACTTGAAGGGAAAAAAAACAGTTGTAATGGTGGAGACAGTGAGGCTGTTCCTTTAACATCCCCAAATGTGGCCAAGTTTAGCACTCCACCAACCATCCTCAGAAAGAAGAGAAGAATGCGAGTGGGTCAGTCCCTAGGCAACGAACTTGGTGATGGCTCATTCAACGATGGTGGTAATACAGCATTAAAACACACACCAGTGAAAACACTACCATTTTCTCCTTCACAGGTAGTAGTGTTATTTTTGTTTATGTTCCAAATGTTGATGAGCTAGATTAAATTAGATCTTTAATATCCTTACTAGCATTTGGTTGCTTTGATAATGCACAAAAATAGATAATGTGTTTAAATGTATACATGATAATGCTAAACTCTGATAGATCAGAAAGTATCTGCGTAAGTATAGTAGCTGAATTATAGTATCATACAATTTTTAGAGCTAAAAGGTACATTTTCTTTATCATGTAGTCCCACATCTTTTTAGAACTCCTCAGTAAACAGGCCCCAAAAGATGAAATGATTTGCCCAAAGTTATCTAGTATGGTACTGAGACTGAGATCCAGTTTCTGACTGTTCAGCAAATATACCAGATAAAGATATAAAGAGACCTCATCTATTTAGAGTAATTTAGATTTTAGTTTGCCTGTTGAATTTTCCTTCTTAATGTTCTTTGGAAGAAACTTAGTTGCTTACTATAAGAATTTTATGTGTCAGGAGATTTTCTAGGGATGTCCAGAACTACCTGCTTTCTCCTAGTAATGTCCCTGGGAAGCAGATGTTTATATTAGGACAGTTTCTTATTGAACACTTGCTATGTTCCAGGCTGTGTGCCAGACACTTTTCTTATATTATCTCAGTTAATCCACTTTCAAAAAACCTTAGGAATTGCATGGAATAAAATTCCGAAGTTGAGCTGCGTTTCCAAGGTCACAGTTGGTAACAGATGGAGCTGGTATTTGCTGAAAGCATTTGATAGAGGTTAAAAAGTTTAGTGGGAGAAGAAGGAAATTTAATGGTCAAATATACATGGAGAATACTGGGATATTGTTGGAGGTTTTGAGGCTGGGAAAAAGAGTAGGATCTGACAGTACACAAACACTGTAATCTCTGAAAATTGTGTATCCTGTGCTTCAAGAGATACTATTTACATAGCCTATGATGTAAATAATGCGTCCCTCCACCCCCACCACTTTCCTCAGAGTTAAAATGCATTGGGAAAAGTGAAGCCTGCTTGAGCAATTAGTAGTTTTCTATTTCTGGAGTTTTATATACTAGCAATTTTTGAAATGTGAATTCTCAGGTGGAAAGTGGCTGAAAGGTGCTTATATCCCATGGCAAAATGCTTGGGTTATACTGTAAAAGAGGGTTTGATTGCTAATCTTAGGATAAGTAAGGTAAATTCAGATATTAGGAGCAAGAAGTGATAGATACAGAATTCATTCCAGTTATAAGTAGCCTTGAAGCAATTTTTCCTTCTTTATATAACTGCTTCTAGTCTGTTGGCTGCAAAAATAAATTAGTATTTCACAATTGTGTATGTTAAGGCCTAATAAATAAATCATACAATTTAGAAAACAAACTCTGTGATATCAATTTTGACTGCTCAGTGGTTCTGAGCTGTGTTCTAGATAGGCAAATTTGCCAGACAGCTGTGTTTCTTATCAGCGAAGTATTATTATTATATTCTGAATTCCAAGTACTCTCATAGAAAAGGCCACTTAAGATAATTTATTAATAAGAGCCAAAAAACTTATTTTTTTCAGTTACCCTGTCTTACAAAACTATTAAATTTAACACAACAGCTATTTATGGTTTCTATAGATCCTTATTTGATAATATACTATTTATAAAAATTTTTGTCTTCTGTTTTGTAACTTCAGAATATTTGTTGAACAGTTGTTTTTTGAATGTCCATATGTACTAAACACTGTTCTAAGAGCTGGGGTGGCAGCTATGAACAAAACAGACAAAAATTCCTGCCCTCATGGAGCTTAATTTCCATGAAGTGGAGTGTAATTGTAATAATATTATTGATAATCTTCTCCTAAAAGGAATGAGGAAGTAATTTGAAAATCATATCAGTTTAATATTTGTGTAAGGATTTTGATGTTCTAGAAATTGTCTTTAAACTCTCTTCCCTAAACTAAAAACTAAACTATCTTTTTAGTTTTTCAACACATGTCCTGGAAATGAACAAATTAATATAGAAAATCCTTCCTTTACATCTACCCCTATTTGCGGGCAAAAAGTTCTCATTACAACTCCTCTTCATAAGGAAGCAACTCCCAAAGATCAAAAGGAAAATGTAGGGTAAGTAGCTATTAAATAACTGTGCCAGAGAAAATGGGGAGTATAGTGTCAAAAGTAGATTACCTTTTGTTCATATAAATAACATGTATTGTAATCCCGATTAATATAGGACTTAGAAATTTTTTTTAAACATCATAACCTTATGTTTTATCCCTAGGACAGTGAAAACCAGCTAAATATAGTGTCAAATTTTGATTTCAAGCAAAACAACATTTTTAGTACTTTTTTCCTACATTAGTCTTTTCTAAATTTTAAGATGATTGATTAGAACAAGAATTACCTTCGTGAGGCATACTTTAAAATAGCCCTAGAATGTTTAAATAAAGCATGTTATATGCAAGAAAATTGAGTGTATGTTTATATCATGGCTTTGTCTTCCTTAACTTGTATGAAATCAAATTGTGACTATAATACAAATATCTAAATGATTGGATAGGTTTAGAACACCTACTATTAGAAGATCTATATTGGGCACCACACCAAGAACTCCTACTCCTTTTAAGAATGCGCTTGCTGCTCAGGAGAAAAAATATGGACCTCTTAAAATTGTGGTATGTATATTCTTTTTATTTTTAAGAATTTTCCTAATTTTAATAAAACACAAATTGTGATTTTTGTCACTTTGGTTTTTAATATTCAAAAAAAGATATTCACTGAAACTGATACAAAGTTTTATCTTTTGATTTGTAAGTTTACATTTGTGTTAATCTTTTTTCTTGACTTGTAAATAAACCTTTGCTTGGCTTGTTTTAAATTCTTACTTTATTTCATCTAGAGAAAGCAAATCAAGTGTCAGAACCCTTAATGCTAAAATCCACATTCTAGTAGTTTCAGTAGTGGTTACCTGCAGCAGAATAAAACACTTAATATTTTGATATACTGAAGTACTTTCATAATGATATTTAGGAAACTGATAGATCAGGTACCTCCTTAAGGCTCAGTCTCCTCCTCTGTGTAAAGAAGATCATAAAACACATCCCAAATTGTTATTGTAAAGGTAAAAGATAATAGAAATAAAGGGGCTTGTTCTGAGTTTTAAGTAGTACATGTTTGGTTGGTACTGTAATAGTAATAGTAGCAGTAGTAGTTCACAAATGAATAGAGCTGGGAAGTGAAGTTATCTGTGCTTTTATGTATATTGTCACCTTTGAAATACCTTGGAAAAGCCTTGGGTATTCTAGGCAGATACAGATTTCTAACAAGTTTAAAAAACTGGTCACTTCCAGGATACTTTAGTTATGTCCTTCTATTTTTAGTCATTTTTTATGTAGATTCATCAATAAATTCTAGTTTACTTGATTTAATTTATTTTCTACTAAAAGGCATGCCACTCTAATCTTCCAATCTTTTCCCTTTTTTTGAAATATTGTTTTAGAGGATTTGTAAGGTTGATCAAGTCTTTTGTCACTTAGCTCTTTATACTGCTGTCAACAATCATTATCTTTAGAGCTTTCTAGACTTTTTATGCATGTACATGTAGCAAAAATGAGATTACACTTTATGTACTATTTTGTAACCTGTTTTTTCTAATTTAACCAAGTTAATGTACATATTTATCCCTGCATAATATTCCATCGTATGGAATTACCTAGTTGATTTAACTAATGTTTCAGTATTTTGCTGTTCTTTTAAAAAATTCATCATTGATTCAGCAAATATTGATTGAGTGAGTGCCCAATAGGTGCTAGGCACTGTGTTGGGCCTTGAGGATGTAATATTAGACAAGTGAACAATGATTTGAAGACATTTAAAAATTCTACTGTGAGTCAGGGTCATCTGATTAACATAGTAATAGTGAATGATGGTGTGTGGGAGATTAGGTTTCAAACTGCCTAGAGCCCCTGTCAGTTTTGTTTACTAGCCTTCTGGCTCTTTTTTTTTTTTTAGTTTGGAATGAGACCTTCTGGCATTTTTAATTTAATATTAGCAGCACTCACAATTCTTTGGATAGAATTTTTCCATTGCCAAAACAGATTACTTTTATTAGCAATTTAAGAGAAAAGGAAGATAATGATTTAGCAATTATTAATAAGAATATTGATAGGCCCATATATTTCTTTGTAATAAGCCGACTTTTCAGTTTTCTTGCTCCTCCTCCTCAAGTTATTTACTGAGTACCTACTATGTGCTAACCATTTAGCTTTCTAATGTATGTTACTATGAATCAAATGTACTTCTTATAGATTGGCTTTAGAATTTTAATCAGGTGCATCTTGAATATCTGTTGCCTTTTTAATAAACTTTGATTCTTCTAAGGTTTACTGAAAGTTACTCAAAAGGCTAAAAACTCTGGAAATCCTTTAAGTATAAATTTCTATTAATTTTGGTAGTCAAATCTGAAAAGTATTAAATGTAGTAGTTCTTTGCTTTTGTCACATTAGGACAATTAAGAGATTAGTTCTTGGTAGTGAATGAATTCATCTGTGTCTTAGCCACTACTCTAGACATTTATATTCATAAAGAGGAAAAAAACCCAGATTCTTTTTAAGAACACCTAATCTATATTTTTGGTGAAGTATAATCCTTAAAACAAGAGCTCTTAGAGAAATATACAAAAACACTAACATAATTTCTGTATGTATCAAGCCCTAGATGAGAGCACTTTTAAAACTTTATTTCCATTTTAAAAGTTTTTGTAAGTGCTGAAAAATCTTTTATACATGAATCCTATTCTCCCCAACTTTGCTGGCTAAGTATATAAGCTGCAGGTCATTAAGTACTACCAGTTTGTTCTATTATTTAGTAGAGGTTTGATTGTATTTTTAAAAAGTAGATCTTGGGTATGATAGGTATAAATTAGATATAATTTTTAAGTTTTTTCTGAGTTATAAGGTATGCTTACCTATTTGATAGAAAGCTAGATGAGTAAATAATATTTTGAGACTATTTCATTACTCATCTCACACGCAAGTTCCTATCTTTTTGTAACCCGCTCTCCCACACTCCAGTACACACACAGACACACACCCTCCTATACTGTCTCAAATACACATACACACACGTACACACAATCACTCAATTCCTTCTTGGATACTGTGTCTCAGCTCTACCCTTAGGGTTAGGTATACAAAGATGAAAACATGATTACTCCTCCCAAGTAATTCACAATCTTAATGGTAGGAGAAACATAGAAACTAGCAATAAGACTCTATGTAATAAGTATATGAAAGTAGAGTAAGTAAAGCTAGTATATTTCCAAGATGTTCTACATTTCCTATTGTTATATAAAAAATACTTGAGAAATAGTCTTTTTTCTGTTTAATTCTGAATATTCTGATTGAAGCAAGAGCTACAATAGCTTCCCCAAAAAGGCATGTTTTTGTTTAGTAGGCTAGAATGAAGAAATTACTACACTTCATTCAGTGCTTACAAATGTACAGTATTATTTTTGCCATAAAACTGATTAATTGATATATCTATAGAGACTAGAAGATTATGCCAATAATGAAAAAATATAAAAGATGAGTTTTTTATATATGTAGGAAGAAAAAGGAATTGCTGTAAGTGACTTAAAAACCCTTTTAAAAACAATTTAGTCCCAGCCACTTGCCTTCTTGGAAGAAGATATTCGGGAAGTTTTAAAAGAAGAAACTGGAACAGATATATTCCTTAAAGAGGAAGATGAACCTGCTTATAAAAGCTGCAAACAAGAGGTAATCTTTTAATATTATTTTAATATTAAGAAAAGTCTTATTGTGTCCAAGTGACTTTGCCATAAAGCTTTTATGTAAATTATTCATTCTAGCAAACTGCTTCTGTGAAGAAAGTCAGAAAATCACTAGTCTTAGATAATTGGGAAAAAGAAGAACCAGGCACTCAACTATTGACCGAAGACATTGCAGACATGCAGGTTTGTAAAGAATTATTATTTTTCTAAATGGTTGCTTTAAGTCCTAGTGTTCTTGTTCTTACTCATTGTGTAGCTAGTTCATTAGAGATTCTTGGAGAGTTTTTTTTTAGTATCATTCTGCCTCATTCAGAGAGAAACAATTAATTGTAGAGAATATTTTATTTCTTTGTTTTTTATATTTATTTTGTTATGAGAGGAGTTAGCTCTCTTGTATATGATATCAAAAAATGGTAGTTCTCAAAACTGTAAATTTCAAAATTTATCTTTGGTTCATTTCCAAAATATTTAATATTACTACATTACTAGAAATTTCTTTGGGGCCAAACACTTTCTTGGAGGGAAATGAACAGGGCTTCCATTACCACTTACTCAATAGTCTATTTGTCTTCATTTTTGAATTAGTTATTTTATTTTCCTCTTTCTTTTTTCTCTCTTAGTCAGAAAATATATTTACAACATCTTTATTCATGATACCATTATTGGAAATGCATGACAATAGGTGCAACTTGACTTCTGAAATACAAGATATAAATTCAACCAACAAAACATATACACTTACTAAAAAGAAACCAAATCTTAACACTTCCAAAGTTGTCAAATTGGAAAAGAATCTTCAGGTATGGACTTATACATTTTTTTAGTGATTTTTGTTGTTGTTTAATCAATGATCACTTTGGACTTACTGATTACAAATTATACTTTTTCTTTTAAATTTGACTATAACAGTAACTAAACATTCACCATTATTTTGTCACTCAAATTAGATTTGAGTTTGAGATACTCACTCATCAGGGCACATATAAACGATTGGAGTTGTAGCCAAAGACTCTGGTGATTTCTTAAGCACTATTTCTTTTTTAAACTCAAGACACATAAATCCACTTCTGGCATCTCTTTTCCTATAACAAACATGTATAGCTCTAATTGTTATCCTGAAAAGGGTAAGTGGTTGGAAGCAGTTTCAGCATGATTTTGTTGTTCCAATAGTTTCCAGTGAACTTTTTGGCTTAGAAGTTGTAAAACAAAATCCTTTTTTCTGTTGCTGTGTGGCCAGTATGTGCTGCAAATGAAGGCTGGAAGACTTTTTACTGTGTTATCTTAAAAGTTAAAATTAATTTGACAGTTCGTTGAAGAAGAAGTTTTGGTCTTTATGCCACAGTAACTGCAGCGCTAGTGTTCCTGACATTTAAGCATGTCTTGAAAACATCTTTGGCAATCACATATGGGCACCTCACATTTGTCTTGAGCCACTGCTTTCTAAGAGCCATATAGCACATTTTCTTAATCCATTTAAAATGTTCTGAATTCCCAGTGTTTAATTAACAGAACTTTTGAGGAAAGTTGTTATATAGCAGATCATACCTATAATATAGTAATCTTTATAATAAGGGAAGGAAAAAAATCAAGCAGACAAACCTGACTTTATGTTATGAATATGTTTCCTAGTTTGTAAGAAAAAGCATTCATATTAGTAGTTCATTTTTGACATTACATCCTCTCTAAATCTTTTGCACAATTTTGAAATAATAAAGACTAACATTTCTTTCCATGTTAAGAATCATTTGATTTGGGGGGAGTTATTGGGAACAAAACTTATAAACTGCCTGCCTAGGTCTGTGAGAAATATAGATAGCTAAAATAGTTGACTTTTTAAAAACTTGATGATAAATATTTCAATATGTATTTTAAAACATAACTAGTATTTTAAAAGAAATATGCCATTATCAAACATTTTTATAATTACTTATAAAATATCCAATCAATTATAATTATTGACTTTTAAAAGTCAAGTTGTAAAGTAGTATGGATATTTTAGTAATTTTCACATCACTATTAATATTTCCTTCCTAGTCAAATTGTGAATGGGAAACGGTGGTTTATGGGAAGACAGAAGACCAACTTATCATGACTGAACAAGCAAGAAGATACCTGAGTACTTACACAGCTACCAGCAGTACTTCAAGAGCTCTAATACTATAATTGTTATTAAAATTGATAAAATGCCCCACTCCCTTACTGTATTCTATTCTAAATTAGGTTGCAGTGAAATTTTTCTCAATTTTTTTAAAGTTTTAATATAGCCCTTTTAATATAGCATCTTTTTTCCATATTGGACAGGCAAAAAGCTAATAAGCCACTTAAGTAAGGGGTAGGCAATTTCATAGTTTATTTTTTAAGAGATAAGATTTTTAAAATTGTTTTTAAAGAACAAGACGGGAAAATAATAGAATGTTCATGGATCTTCTAAAAGTAAATTCTGACTTCTTTTTCACAAAATGTATGTTGCTACTCTCTTGATGCTGCAGTTTTGGTATAGATAAATATATGAATATGTATGATTTCTGAAATTAGTCTATGTATGGGAATCACACATGGTTTTATGAAGTACTTTTGACCATGTGCTGATTTACTTAGGCTATCATTTACAAAGAAACACAGTAGAAAGGAATTTAAAGGAAGGATAGAAAGTTGCACTACTAGTTTTTGGTTTTTTTCAGAAACAGTAAAAATGAACTACAGTATTAAATGTATTTATTTGAGCATAGTACTAAAAAAAAGCATTGTAAAAGGTTTTTTTCCTTATTAGTAAATAGTATTTTCTTCATAAATCTCAGAAGAGCTGAGAGTTTTGTTGAATGTATTGTACAGTATGTAGGAGCAGGAAATCTTTGTAAATTGGAAAGAAGTCTGTTTTTATAATTTATTTTCATTTTTAAAGCTTAAATGTAGATATTTATATATATACAGGGTGTCTAGAAGCCAATGTTGTTTCCTGTTATTACAGCTAACATAGTAAAGAACAATTTTGACCTTTAAGTATGAAACAGTAGTAAGTTATAGCTGCAAAGAATATAATATCTATACTGTATATCACATCTACCTAAATATTGCACTATGCCCTTTAAATCATGTTGGTTATAAAGTAGTTCTAAAAATGTACTAAATAATAATTTAATATTTTCTTTTTAAATTATATTGGGTGGGTCATATAAATTAATCTGGTGATTTGTATATGTGTTTGAAATATTTGCATTTTGTTTAAAAAATAATATGGTACCTTGGTCCCAAAAACCAGTCTGCACTTAGAAGTTTGTTATATTTACTCAATGTTTCAGAAGTAGAAAACATTATCTTTTATTTATAAAAATATTTTGTCCTTTTATAAATGTTTTGTGTTTCTCTACAGGTTACAACAGTTGCTTCAGTTGCCTGTTTTAGATGTTTGCACTTATTTCTTCTTGAAAGAATGACTTTATTTGCTTTTATGGTAGAGATTTTATGTAATTTTTTGAGTCATATAATGGTGTGCTGTCAACTTAAACACTGACAGGTAAATAGAATTGTACACTGTAGTTTGAATTATTTATGATTGACACACTCTCTCCCTCTCCACTCCTAAAGTATGCTGCTATAAAAAAATAGCAGAATCGGCTTGCTGCTATGAGAGAAGGAAAGAGCGACCACCACTTGCACTGTGTGAAAAGATAAAAAGCAAATGATGGCAAGTTCTCAAGTTAACTTAATGGAATCAACCATTACCAGGCAAATTATTATAAATACCAAAATACTATGCCTTAAAAAACAAAACCACCATAAGATTTTCTGATCTGTTTTTATGTTAATAGAAATGGAAATACTAAGTATTTTAATGCGTAGCTCTTGAACAGTAGACCTAAAAGGGTTTTAAGCTATTTAAATCCACTTGCTAGTTTTTGCATATTATATGTAGTGAGAAGTAAAGAAAATGTACGGTACTAAGATTATGCCTTGTTGATAACAGATAAACCATTTGAATCTTCTTAGCATGTTAAGTATGTTGATTGCTTTCTAATTAATGAGCTTCTCACAGAAATTTTACTTTGTGAAACCAATGATTATAGCAAAATCATACTGGATCATTTCAGTTACCTTGAACTAAGAGCACATAATGTTGTTTTGTTTTTTTTTAAATGTAGCTCTTAGCTGGTTTGGATGTACATAGCCTGCAATCACCAAAGTATAATATCTTGGAAGAGCTATATTTTTTTAAAGCATAATTTTTCTTGAGCATTAAATTATCCCAAATGGTATTATATTGCAGATAAGCCTGGGCTTATTGGACATAGTACGTATTTGGGTTGGCATTGGTTGAATCCTCCAGTTAACTGCTTTGTTGCTTTTTGCAAGATTTTTAATCTTAAATATGTCAGGCATCTTAAGTCACCTTTATACTGTTTTGTTCATTTGAATTTCTTTCAGTATGTTATAAAAATGCCAGACATACATGTAGCAGCCATACTTGAATGGAAACTGACTACACATATATAATACTACATTTTATTGTAAGGTTTTCACATTAATACAGCAATTACCCTGACTAAATTGAGTTTTTTGATATATGGGAAAACTTTCCATTGTACGAGAATCTTGCATACAATGTTGACATATATTAACATCCAAAATAAAGCATCTGTGTACAAGCTGACTTCGCATTGCTCATTTCACTTTGTGTTTTATCAGGAATTGACCTTTTAAGGACTTAACCCAACATTTTGTATCAGGCCTTTTTTCTCACTTAGAACTGCCTTTACGGATGATTTTATCTATAAACACTACATCTCCTCTTTACTGGCTCTGTTTCAGAGCCATATTTTCAACTGCCTTTTAGAAACATCACATTCATGTGATGCTTCTGTTGACACCTTAAATGCAACATGTGGAAAGCAGATTTCCTCTTTTTCCCAACTTCAACCTTCCCTTCCTTTGTTCTGTCACTTAATGATATTGCCTTCCCTTTGAACACTCACCGAGTAATTGCCCACTGCCCACATTGAAATCTGTTGTAAATTCTCAGCCTTCATAAGGCCACTGTTCTAATTCTATTCCATCATCTCTTACTTGGATTATTGCACTAATCACTCTGATCTCCATACTATAGAAATATCAAGAAACTGCAGTGACATCAGGTGTCATCTGGGAAAGGCCAACTGGTCATCCAAGCAGGTCTCTGTGGTATTACATACCATATGAAATCAGAATGCCAATCTATTTATAGTGTGAAATAAAACTACTGAGAGGACTAGGCATGTTCTCTCCTTATATGTAAGCAGAAAGAAACAAATATAAAAAAACAGATCTGATCACATCCTTCCTATTTAAAAGACCTTCTGCAGTTCTCTGTTGCTTAAATAATAATAATTCTCCTCCTTCACTTCCTAACCTAGACCTGGCCAACCTTTCCACAATTCATTTTTTAATCATACTGATGACTTGGATCTCCCAAGAACATATGTGCATGCTCCTTTCTCCTTGCCTGTGTTTGTAATATTCTCTCTGCACGACTACTTTGTCTCCCTAGCCTGTTAAAATTTTACCTTCAAGGCACAGGTCTATGAATCATTTCCTGATTATGCTAGTGCTTCCATAAAACTTTCCCACTAGACTTTTATGTTTTTGAAGAGTAGGGATTACTATTAATAACTCCTTCATTTCTGTGTCTAGCATGGTGCTTAGAAAGTCTCACCAAGTGATATATTGAAATATTTTAAAAAATTAGTCATGACTATATCAGGGAATATTAACCATACTTATTTTACACCACAGATTATAAATAGCTTTGATTTCTTAGTTATCTTCATGAAACCAGTTGTGCTTCATAACCAAGGAACTGTATTATTTTCTGAAAATCTTTTAGCTCATTTTATAACCATATAATTTCCTGCTTAATTTATCCAGTTATATTGTGATAGGCTTGCCAGCTAATCAGACCTTTAATTTGTAATGTAAAACATGATAGTATTTAAAGAGGTACCTTCTACTCTGAGAAGTAAAAATTTGTTATTTTTAATTAAGTAGTAGAGGGTAAATTGAACCAAGTGAAGTTCAGTTGGAACATTAACACTTTCCCCTTGCCTTTTTTTTTTGAAATGAGTACAGATAACAGTCAAGAATATGTGAAATACATCTGTAGAAAATCAAGATAAAGTGTGCTTTGAGAAAACTTGACTGACATGCTAGAAGAGAGTGTTTTTGAAAACTTTTCAGAGTCTTAGTAAAAGTACATTAACAGTTGTTGAGTTTGGAGCAAACTTAATATTAAAAGTAGTGTCACGGATGGCCCTTATTTCTGAAGTTCTCAGACCTGGTGTGCTTATTCAAGTTCCAAGTACAGAATGTACTAGTTTTGATTGGATTTTCCTGGCCAAAAGAGGGAGGGAGATTCACTGTACTCTGATTTAACTACTGTAATTTTGCCAACTGTAGCTCAAAGGTTTGAGCAGATTCAGAAATAATTTCCTAAGCCCTAATGCAGTTAGTACTTATTTATTCAACTTAACTGAGTGCTTATGCCCTGTGGTAGGTACTGAGGATACTGTGGTAAATAGTACATGAGCCTTCCCTTAAGGAAGCTGATATTCTAGGAGAGAGGAGTATGTATATAACAGAAATGTTGTCTTTGGCCAAAAGTTAGATGGATCAAGTAGCCAAGTTCCCTATTATATGTGTAGATGCTCGTTTGTGAATAAAGGAATAATTGGACTCTACCCAGATAGCGTGGATTTTTTTTCCTCACGAGTGTGCAGAATTGGTTGAGTAGGTGGTTCATTGGAGTCTTGTAGCACCCAGGAAGTTCACAGACTCAAAGTTTGAATACAATGTAGCAGCTGCAGCCATGTACCAGACACATGTGCTAGACCCTCTGCACACATTATCTGATTTAATCCTCACAGCAATCCAGTGAAGCAAACACTGTTATTAATCCACTTTTATGGGTATGGGAACAGGTTTTGGTTAAGAGGTTTGTCCAAACTCATGCAATAAAATGCTGAGTTAGGATTCAATCATCTAAGGTTTAAAATTAAGCACAGGGCACAAAAGATTACTTAGTATATGATTCCATTTAGATAAAAATACAAAAACAGACAAGCTAAAGTATGCTGTTAGAAGTCAGGGTAGTGGTCACCATGGGCAGGAGGGCTGGAAGTTGCTGCAATGCTTTGCTTCTCTGCGTGCTGATTTCATAGATGTGTTCACGGTTTGTAAAAATTCAAGCTCTACTATTAAATATATGTACACTTTTCTTTATGTGACAGTAAGTTTTTTAAAACCTAGGTTGGATAACAGGAAAATAAAAATGCTTGATCAGAGCAAAATATAATGAATTATTCCTTATACTATTCCATTTATATGCTTACTTATAAGAGTAAAAAAAAAAATAGCTAGCACTCAGAACTTTCCATTCTCCAGCATGTACTGGGCCCATTTCTCCTGGTAAAGTAAATTTATGCAGGAAAGAAATGATTATTTCCTTGAGGTTTGTATACCAAATTTTTACTGTACCTCACTGCATCAACTCTTTACTCAAGCCAAACTAAAGAGTCCCAATTTTCCATAAATCCTCACAATTTCTCATCTCTGAACCTTTGCTCAGCCTCTTCCCTCCACCTCGAAGTTCCTGCTTTCACTCCCACTCCGACTGAAATATCTGCATTCACCAAATCACTTGTCACCAAATAGTCATCTATCTCTTGTCAGCTAGTTATTTATTACCTTATCAACAGCATTTCTTTATAACACAATGTGTTAACATCTTGTTTATTTAGAGTAGACATTCTCTCAAACAACATTCACTTAATTCACTCATCCAATTAATTCACTTTCATCATTCCCAATGTCCCTGTTCAGCAAGGGCTAGTAGGCCTCTCTCCGGTTTATTGAACACTTTGCTCAATTAACGAGTACAGATAGTGTCAGATAAGGGGGCTTCTACTATATTTTTAAAATTTAATATATTTTATTTAAGCCAGTATGTCCAAAATATTATAATTTTAACATGATTAATCTACATTATTTCACGATCTTTTTTTGGCTTCCTAAGTCTTTGCATCCCAATGTGCATTTTGCATTTATAGCACATCTCAATTCAGACCAGCCACATTTCAAGGACTCAATAGCCACATGTGACAGGTGGCTACTGTATTGGGTAAGGCAGTTTTAAATCACTAGGGATTCACAAAATATTTTGTAATTCAGAAGAAACACTACCTATCTCAGGCCACAATAGAACAACTTCGTAAATTATAGTCATTGTAATTCCTCCCTCCTTCCCCTCCTTCCTTCCTTTTTTCTTTCTTCCTTCTCTCCTTCCCTTCCTCCTCCTTTCCTTCCTCTCTCCCTTCCCTTTTACCTTCTTTCTTCCCTGAGTCTTTTGGCATTTGAATTTAATCTCAGATCTTTTCCCTGCCGACTGTGGGCCTTGTCTAAGTCACTCACTTTGTTTCTTCATTAGTGAAGTAGAGATCTGCATTTTTAACTCTCTTACTGTCTCTCTCTGTGTGGATTGTAAGCTCCCCAAGGGCAGGAGCTTTGTTTTGCTCACCACTATGTGTCTAGCATTTAGCTCGCCACCCGGACCTGTGCAAAATGCCAAGGATGCAATGGTGAGCAAACCAAGCAGCCCTGCTGGCATGGCTAAATTCTGGGAGGGAAGATAGGCATAAACCCAAGTGCTATGAAGGAAAGAAGTACAGTTCCATGAGAGGCGACAGATGAAACATCTGTTTTCCTCAGGAGTAAGCTGTATTTGAAATGAGATCTCACAGATGGATAGGCTTGAGGTAAATAGGAAAAGAGGGCTGGAGGGCAGCAGGTAAACGCCCTGTAGAAGGAGCCAGCAGCCACGTGCAAGGGTCAAACGGCCAGGGTGGCTGAAACAGGTTGGTGGAGGAGGGGGAAGGTGCAGAAGAGGCTCTTGAAGCCCCAGGAGGCAGACGTAGGTGGAGATTAGCATGGAGGCAGTGCACTGAGGAGTGTTCTGGTGACCAACACCTGGGGAAGGGAAGGAAGCAGGATTGGCAGACAGAGAAGTTGGGCTGCAGTGCAGTCTCAATGAAAGCCTCAGAAATTCCATGGGGTGGCTCTGAAGTGTCCCAAGTCACGGTGAAGAGATCAGGTCTAAAAGCCCTGGGTCTATTACTGGAAGTGGCTGCCCAAGGAAGGGGGCCTGTCCTTGGGTGAGAACACTCCTGTAAGCAAAGGCAATTCCTTGACCTCTGCTAGGTCCATAATGACACTTTTATGCTGGTTCAGTCCCCACTTGTCCCCTCAGTAGGGTTCACACCCACAGGCAGAGGCCCTGCATGAGTGCATGATGAGATACATTTGTCCTGCCCTTGGCATTCTCCAACAGGGCAAGGATGGTCCAACGCAGCAGCAAACAGCATGTATACCTGCCAAATGGATGCTGGAGGATGGAGGGGCATGAGAGTGTGGAATGTCACCAAGAACAGTGGTCCATGGAGTAAGGCAGGGTAGCCCTTAACCAGAAAGCACCTTACCTCTTTTGAATTCCTATTATGTTTTATCTGCCCCTCACTTGTGATTGTCATTAATTCCATTTTTTGTTACAACTATTTATGTCTGCTTTAGCTCCCCTTCTCAATGTAGCACTGCTCCTATTGGACCCTCCATAAATGTTTTCTAAGTGTTCTGGAATGTTATCCTCTGGTTTGATTTAGACTCACCTCCATTGACTTTATTTATAGCTTGGCCAGATATTTGTTAGGGGCGGAATAAGAGAGGCCAGATCTGTACCCTAAGTTCCTTATTCATTCATTGCTTCACTCAACAAATATTGTGTCTTACCATAAACTAGTAGGGATATATCAGACCTGGTCTGAGCCCCCATCACGGAATTTAATCTTTGGTGGGGAGAGACACACACAAAACACATAACTGCCCTAATGGACATATAACTACAAACCATGATAAACATTCCAAGTAAAAAGAATACAGAGTTTATGGATGTCTATAATGAAGGGACCCAATAGATGGGTCAGGAAGGGAAGATTTTCCTAAGGAAATGATGCTTGAGCATTACCCCTGGCTGGAGAAGGGGTTAGAGAGAGAGAAATGTAAGAATATGAGCAGAACGAGGCTACAGTTATTTATTGGTCAGCATTTGCTACCTGGGATCTACACTGAACCTCCAGTCTGTGTACCCTCTCAACCAGACGGGCCTTCCAAGCTTCTACTGCATCTGCTGGAATGAGGCATTCTAGGCACAGAGGCCACAGATGCAGGAGGTGCAGGTATATCTGGACACGACGACTTCTGCATCTTTCAAAGTTTCAGGAAGGCACAAGAACTATGGCACCTGATTGGGGAGTGTTGGAAGAAGGAAAGCCAGTTGTTAGGACAGGCCCTTTGACCTCCTGGTTCTCGATTACCAAACATAGACACTTCTGGCAGAAACTTCCTCTATAATTATCTACAATTTGTTGCTGTAACTATATTATATCTGGAAAAATCAAACCCAGCAAAAACAATTAGGACCGTTATTATAATTGTCAACATACTGAGTTCGCTCTTATCATTAAGTCCTACAGGACTCTAGAGTTTGTTGAAATAATATTGTAGAGACAAAACTTGAAATGATTTGAAAAGCATATAATGGCAGTTATTAAATAAATTCTTTAAAAACAATATAATAAATAGAGTTTACAGTGGATTTATGGATTTCCCTTAAGCACTTTCAACTTCTAGGTTGGTTGGTTTCTTGTTACCTAGCTGGCTCTGACCCCTCATTTCGTCATTTCTACTCAAGGATTATCAACTCATTTTATTCAAGCCACCGTGTTCAATTATTATGAGTCACAGAAATTTGAAATAGAAAGATCTTAGATATCTTTTTGTAAAATAAGAAATCATTATACCGTACTGTGCTGTATTCAATTCCTAGTGCTGCTGTAACAAATAACCACAGATTTAGTGGCTTAAAACAATACAAATTTAATACCTTACAATCTGGAAGTCGGAAGTTTGAAATCAGGTTCAGTGGGCTAAAATCAAGGTGTCCCAGATAATCCAGGATAATCCCCCCATATCAAGATCCTTAACTTAATCATACCTGCAAAGTCTCTCTTCCCATGTAAAATGGTATGTTCACAGGTCCTGGGGATTCATATGTCAACGTCTTTGGCAGAATCATTATTTAGCCTCCTACATCAGGCTGTTATAACATTGTCAGTTGTTGCATTTGGGGCAGATATATAGTCCATGAACAAATTTTGAATAATGAAGTAAATGCATCATATTATATAATACTTAGAAATTATAGATAAAAAAAGCTATCCAGATAGGCCCATATAAAGTATATTTTATCTTAAATGCTCTTTTTTCTATTAAATTATTTCAGTTTTATTCTTAACTTTTAAAACACATTTTAGCATACAAGAGGGTTTCTATGTCATTCATTCATTTATCCGATAAATATCCACCCATGTACCATGTACCTGTATGTGAAAAGCATTCTCCTCTGGCACTGGGCTGGGCATACTCTTCTTATTAGCAGTCACTGTTCATAAAGCTACACTAATGTTAAAAAAAACAAAAATCAAATCAGTTTAGCCTACTGTTTGAAGAATATGAAGCCAAAATTCAAGATGTGGAAAAAGAAATCCAGGTTGAACCTTTGGGGACAGCAATAGCAGGGATTAGTGTACGTTTCTCATGCCTTTAGACGGGGGTATGCAGACGTAGGCCAAATTGTCTCAGGTGAGGTGATATCACGAGGTTATCATAGAGCCCAAAGTTGGTAAATCAAAGCCACTATTTATTTTCCTATTTTTATGAATTTAATTAAAAACTTGAGGTCAATTCTATCTCTTACAGAATGCACAATTACTAGACATTTACATTTAGTATTTAAGGAAATTTGCTTGTATGTATTCAACTGTCTCCAAGTATTTTAATCATATACTGTTTTACATATGAGAGAGAAAATTAAAATTTAGACAGATCTTGGGAAGTAATAGCGGTAGCTATTCTTCACCACCTACTCTTTAAAATTAGTTAATTGTTAACTTGTTTCCTCTCTCCAGTACTCCAGGTTTGTGTAGGGCCCATTTCCTGTCCCGTAGCCCTAGATCTGCTTATGACATGGTGCTAAGCCACCATTGCTAGGTTTATCTCTTCCTGCCCATTTTGCAGTTCTCCCCCTCCTCTCCTTCTTCCATTATTTTATAAAGTGAGCTGAGGTTGAAGTAGCTATAATTGCAGAAGCATTTTCTTCACAGAGACAGGAGTAAAACTAAGGTTAATTGTTTAAAATGGAAGGAGACAGTTTGGCACCTCTTGCCTGTTGTGCTATTAGCACCTTTCCCAAGGTAATGTAGTATTTTTCAGAGGTGGTAGGATATCAGGTAAAATGCAACCTCATGCAATGGTCCTTAGGGGGATCTATGTTGTAAACTGTGAAATAAATGACTCAGGGACAACTTTCAGTGATCACTTTCAGGGTTTTCATAGCATTTTGGAAAAGTCACTGCAGGAAAGAGTGTCTTTCTTGACGAGAAAGTGGTAACAGGAAGTAGTTAATAGAAACCTTTGAGGGTTACTTACAAGATAAAACGATTGTGGTATGAAGGAAAGCATTCATGTGTTGCCTAAGCTGGATTTCCCTGTAGTGATTCGTAAAAGCCAAATCATGGAGGGTGGCGAGTCCCTCTGAAGACTGCAGGCCACCAGAGAGGCCAGCCCGAGCAGCGTGCACCTCCAGTGGGGCGTGAAACATACGCGTCGCCAGGCCTTTGTTCCATAAGCAGACCAGCTTGGGCAGGAAATTCACTGGAGACTGCTCTGAATTAGAAACTACAAAGTCATGAATGGCCCGTCTGCTCACAGGCCAGAGGCGTTGAATCTCTTGAGTCCTCTAACCCCTTTTCTAGTTGCTTCCGTGAGTTGCCCCTCAAATCAGATTTCATTAAGCATTGCTTTCAGAAGAGATAATCCAGGGGAAGACCCAGATAAACTGTTGCTTTGCCCACTTCCTATTTTAGCGATAAACTACTAGAGAAGGATTTGTAAAAATGAACAAAATGTACTGGTCTCAAGGTCCATGAAAAGTGACAAAAGAAAGGAAAGTATAGATTGTTGAAAAATGACAATAATATAATGGAAAGGAACTGGTCTCTACAAAGAGCCACAGCACTGCAGGGTGCTCCTTACCCAGCCTCCTCCTCCTGGTTACCGACATGAGGGGAGTAACCACTGGCCTGGCTGGGGCTCCACATTTTCCAACACGTGTTTGGCATGGTTCCATTTGGTCTTCTTGGTGACTTTCACAGGGAGCTATAAGGATTCCATTTTATAGATGAGCAAACTGAAGGCCAGAGAAGTTATTTGACCTGCCCAAGATCATCTCGGTAGTTGTGGATTTATTGTACAGTGAATGAAGCATGTGTGGTCCGTGGTCTGTGGTCCCCTGGGGGTGTCCCACAGTCAAGGACACAGGAGAGGAAACCAGATTTCGATCAGAAAGCATTTCTATATGAGCATTTCTAGTAAATGGCCTAAAGAGATTTCAGAAGAAAAGATCCGAATCTCCACATCTCCAGAAATGTGTTGTGATTTCCTTTTTTATTCCAAAGAAATAGTCAGTTCTGTTCCTAATTTTGTATTCTGAGAAAGGGAGCCTGCAAACTGTAAAAGCCATGGGCCCCATCGAACGTGCATCTGCCTTTGCCTCTAGGTGGTAAGTCGTAGAGCTGGATTTGGAATCCAAGTCTTCTGATTCCTATTTCTTTTCAGATTATGTAGGAACACAGCGAAGTATCAATAGGACATCAGGTAAAAAACTAAAGGCAGACTATTGGAAATATAACTGTGATGATGTAAAACTTTACATCTGATAAAAGACTGAAAGGAAGCACTTGTAAGGTTAGAGCCATCTGTTAGAATCTGTGGATTAGTGAGTTTTCTTCTTTTTTCCTCCTAAATATTCGAAATGCTCAAGAACTTCAATAGTGTAAGACAAAACTGAAAAAAACAGAAGAATGACTTGCATTTAAAATGTTTACTCATTTAACAAATTCTAATGCCAGTTGTTCAAGTTTTAAGTGTATATAAAGCAAGGCCAAGTTACCAACAATTGAACTTGTAAATTCAAATAGATTCTGGCAAACAGTTTATTTTCTCTGAAGGCATGGATAGATGATATATATTATCTTGGTGAAAGAAGTAAGATAGAATTTTATTTCCAAATATTGCTAGCTTGCATTTAATTTTCAATAAACCCTTGACATCCACTGTGCTTAAATATGCTTTTTCTTTTATAACCTAGAGCTAATATCACTTATCCCTCCTCCACATCTAGTTTCATTTGTCTCGAAAGGAGGTGGTGAAATTGGATGAGGGGTCAGAAAGAAGGCCAGGATTGTCGTCCTAAATCTAACACCAGCCTAGGTTGGTCACTTTACTTTTTGAACTTCAGTCTCCTCTTTTATAAAATGGGAACAGACATATCTTTGTTACTAACCTCTGAGTTAGTCTGAAATGAGCTAATGAGTGAGTACGTGTGTATCAACCACAGAATTGTCTGCAAAGGTGAGGCATTCTTGTTGGCAAAATGACCCAATCTTGTGTTATTATATTGGGAAAACAAGTCATTGTAAATAGAAACCCTGCCTCAAATTCTCTGACGAGACTTCCCAGTTAGCAGAGGCAATGATTAAGAGGGCAGGAAACCAAATCTGTCTCATTCACCTGTAGTTCAAACTCGTAGCACATGTGCTCAATAAGTATTTGTGGAATAAATATCGCGCCTGTGTATATAAGCACATATGCAAGAATGACTGAATTTTTGCCCTACTACAATACTGGGCTCCAGTGTTATAGGGTAAGTTTGATTGACGGAGATGGAGGAATTGCATTTTAGGAAGGGAGAACAAGAATAAGTAAAGGCTGGAGAATGGAAAATCAAGGACATATATAAGGAACGACAAGTGGCTCATTTTGGTTTGAAGAAACAATACAATGAAAATGCACGTTGGGGCCAGATCCTAAAGGGCCTTTAGAATCACAGTAAGAGGTTGAACTTTTATCTTGAAGGAATCTGGGAGTCTATATGTCTCTGAGCATGACCAAAGAATTACTTTTAAAAACTAGAGCTTATGTGTGATATGATATGAGTATGTATTATTCCTGTGAAGAATAGTGAAGACAGGCCACCAAGGATTGGTTCACTTAGTTACTGTTGGCCCCAAGCTGTAGTGTACCTAGTGCTTACAATTTAGTCCCATCTGATCAATCAATAAATATTGGTTGGGTGCCTCCTGTGTGCAAGGGCCTGTGTAGTCCACGTGTAGCAATTCCAGATGCACAAGACTCATATAAAGATTCATATTGATTAAAGCTCCGGGAAGATGGACATACACCTGCGAAAAGTTTATACCGTGTGAAAAACACATGGCAGTTTCTCCTGTGAAACAAAAGAAGGGACACAGACAGAGTGCTTTGAGAGTTTGGGGGAAGATTGGATACTGGGCCAGAAAAAAATTTCTAGAAAGGACATTATTGGGACCATTAGTGTATTAGTCGGCTTGGGCTGTTGTAATAAAATACCAAGCACTAGGTAGCTTAAACAACAGACGTTTATTGCTCACAGTTCTGGAGGCTGGGAAATTCAAGATCAAGGTGCTGGCAAATTTGGTTTCCCGTGAGGACTTTCTTCCTGGCTTGTAAACAGCCATCTCTTGCTGCCTCTGTGGCCTTCCTCCTGTGCCTGTGGGCAGAGCTGGGAGAGCTCTCTGTCTTTTTTTATAAGGATCAGGGCCCCACCCTCATGATCTCATTTAACCTTGATTACTTTTTTAGAGGCCCCAACGCCAAATACAGACATGTTGGGGGCTAGGGCTTCAACATAAGAATTTTGAAGTGACACATTCAGTCCATACAATTGGCAACACTTGAATACAATTCATAGATTAAATATTGGTATTGTATCAATGTTAAATTTAATGATTTTGATAATTTTATTATGGTTATTTTAGTGAATATCTTTCTTATTAGGAAATACTCATTGAAGTATTTGGGGATAAAAGAGCAGCATGTAGGGATAAAGGAGCAACTCTCTTAGCTAGTTCAAGGAAAAAGTGTGCACATGTGCATGTGTGTGGGTTGACACAGAGAGAGAGGGAAAGAGGATGATAAAAACAAACATGGCTAAAATGTCAGTAATTGGTAGACTTGGTGTGAAAGGCTATTTGGAAATTTCTTATACTATTCTTATTACTTTTCTCTTAGTGTGGAATCATTTCAAGATGAAAAATTAAACCAAAAATGTTTGAAGAAGCAAAAGAAAGTTGGGATTGTGTCAGAGATGGGAACAACACTGTCCCCCTTGTTCTTCCTGGACGTTGTGTCTCTAGCCTGACCCCACTTCCTTCGTCCTTGGAGGCTGCTCTTTGTATCTGACTCGTTTCTTTGAGGCCACATCGGATTCTTCTCTGTCCTCTTCCTGGACCTGGAGAGGGCAGTAGCTGGTGGTTGATAAACCTCTAATGTATTTAACCTATTCAAAGTAGTGAATGTAATTTATCCTTTTATATTTGGTTTACTGTTCACTTTCCAAAAGAGAAAGTATATGATAGCACCAGGTAGTCCTAAATGAGTTTGGGGAATAGATGTGATGATAACATCTAAATTAACCCCCATTTCTTTTTTCAAAATTTCAGAATATTATAGGGGTACAAACATTTTGGTTACATAAATTGCTTTTGTCAAGGATATAAGTGTGCCCAACCCCAGATAGTGTACATGGTACCTGTTAGGTGGGAATTTACCCATCCCCCTCCTCTCCCTTCCATCTGTTTGATTTCCAATGAATATTATTTCCATATGTGCACATAGCGTTGATCGATTAGTTTCAATTTAATGGTGAGTACATGCGGTGTTTATTTTTCCATTCTTGTGATACTTCACTTAGAAGAATGGTCTCCATTTAGTTCATTTGTTTTTATGGCTGAGTAGTACTCCATAGTATACATATACCACATTTTATTAACCACTCATATATTGATGGGCACTTGGGTTGTTTCTACCTCTTTGCAATTGTGAATTGTGCTGCTATAAGCATTTGAGTGCAGATGTCATTTTTATAGAATGTCTTTTTTCCTTTGGGTAAATGCCCAGTAATGGGATTGCTGGATCAAATAGTAGTTCTATTTGTAGTTCTTTGCAGTATCTCCATACTACTTTCCATAGAGGTTGTACTAGGTTTCAGTCCCACCAGCAGCGTATGAGTGTTCCTATCTCTCCTCATCCAAGCCAACATTTGTTGTTTGGGGGCTTTTTGATAAAAGCCATTCTCACTGGAGTTAAGTGATATCTCATTGTGGTTTTGATTTGCATTTCCCTGATGATTAGAGATGTTGAGTGTTTTTTCATATGTTTGTTGGCCGTTGGTCTATCTTCTTTTGAAAGGTTTCTGTTCATGTCTTTGCCCACTTTTTAATGGGGTTTTTTGAGCACTTTAGATCTAGTGGTAGCTTCTTTATGGGATTTGGTTCCTCCAATCAGTTTCCCTCACTATAGCTTTTTTTGATATGGTTTTAAAAGTGAGTGTTTTCTCAAGTTTGCTGGTGGAGAAAGAGTGACATAGGAAATAATTTCTCTGGGCCATAATACCAGTTAAAGGGTGGGACGTGGGCAGGGTAGGAACATAGAGTGACTGGGATTCGTTAGACCATTGCAATATCATATTTTATTGCCTGAATTCTAGAATTCAGGTTGAGATTGTTTTTAAATCAATCTTTTGATCTGAGTAAAGAATTAGAAATCAATGTTTTTATTTTTTTAAATAAATTTTATCATGTATATTTGAGGTTTACAATGTGATGTTATGGGATACATATAAGTAGTAAAATGTTACTATATTAAAGCAAATTAACGTACCCATCATCTCATATAATTAGTTTTTTGTGTGTTACAAGAACAGCTAAAGACTTATTTAACAAAAATCTCTAATACAATGTAATTTTATTTACTTTAGATTTCATCTTGTACATTAGATTTCTAGACTTTTGCATCCTACATATCTGCTACTTTGCATCCTTTGACCCACATTGCCCCATTTCCTCTCTCCTTTCCTCCTTCCTGCACATCAGGGAACCACTGCTGTGTTCTGTGTCGCCATGTATTTTGACTTTTTGTTTTGTTTTAAGATCACACGTATAAGTGAGATCATGCAATATTTTTCTTTCTGTGTCTGGGTTATTTCATGTAGCATAATGTCCTCCAGGTCCGTCGGTGTTTTGGCAAATAGCAGAATCTCCATATTTCTTAATAGCTAAATACAAACAAAATATTTTTCTAATTTCATGGTCTATATTTTGGGTGAGGATATGCTCTTATTCAAGGAGAGCAGGTGGGTATGAGTTTTTAAGTAAAACAAAATTTAATTGACTTGTAGAATTGTCATTTATTCTGAGAACATGTTCTTCCTATTTTGGGTGTGTTTTGAATAATAATTTTTATTTTAAAAAACAATGAGGATAGTCCTTATTTGGGAAAATATGCCAAATTCCAAAGCAATCACTTATCCAAATCCCCCATATTTTTGAAATCTTACAGGTACATGAAATCCAAAATTTTGGGAACCACTCTTGTGGTTCGTGAATAAGAAATCCAATCTCTAGAAAAATCTCTGACTTTTACCCTCTTCTAGGACTTTCCTTGTACTGTTCATGTTCTTCAGTATGTTCTGTGACCAGTGAACTAGGACACGAAGTTTGATGAGAAGTGATATTTAGCCCTTGTTGCCATTAAGTTTTCTTGGCACGTTGATATCAGAAACTCCACTCACAGTAGTTAGCAGGGTAGTTGATTTTATGATATCAAAAGTGTAAGAACATGGTCGTGGTAGATTTCATTTAAACTGGGTCATTGAAGCCATGATGGTGTCTCTTTAGGGTCTGTGATGACAGAGAAGTTGGTTAGTCACTTTAAACCTGGAATCCTGGCACAGAATGTTGTGTCGTGGTAAAGAAAAAGAGACCCACCAAGAAACAAGACACTGTATGTATACTCGGCAGGTTCATGGATTTTCTTCCTTTATTGTAATCCAGAGAAAATGACTTTAAATGACAAGGCAGGATATCTACTTAGTAATAACCACAAAACAAAAGGAGCTAGCAGAGGAGGTAGAATGTCTGGGTGATAGTGATGAGAGGAGCCCTGGAAGCAGAATGTCTCCAGACCATGTAATTAAATCATCAGGTGTCAGCTACTGACTTTCTCCTACATTGTAAGGAGCCAGCTAGCTTCTCATTTATGATCCTTTCCCCCATTTTCATGAAAACATAGGATGGAGTGGGTCCTGGAAAAAAATACTAAAGTATTATCATGATCAAGAATATGATCATTATTTTATAATTCCCATTTATTTTCTTAAGGATTGAGATGAAGTCATTTGCGGAGACAGATAAAAACTTATTGCAAAACTGAAGTGAAGCCAGAGAGAGAGAGTGCATGAAAATGTTCGGGATGAGGTTGTGTACATTAAATAATTCAAATAACAGAAAGCTCAAGATATGTATGGTTTCCATTACATAAATAAAATTAATCCAATTATTGTGATGTTGGTTGCACAACTCTGTGAATTTACTAAAAATTATTGAATTAAACTCTTAAAAATGAATGAATTTTATGGTATGTAAATTATACCTCAATAAAGCTGTTAAAAATCAATTCAGTTTTGTTTGATATATATAACCACTAAAACTGTAACAAAAGAAAATAGTAGCGAAACATTTTTAAAAGAGATATCTCAGTTCACACCATGTGTAACATTGCAAGGATGTAGAGGGAGGATGGTCAAAGGTGAGAATCTGCTACTAAACCACATGAAAAATATGAAAGCGTTTGGAATGTTCAGTTTGCAGATTGTTCTGAATGCTTTGACCCATGTAACCACCCCAGGTCTATACTCAGGGTCCACCGATGGCTCCATTCAGGTGCTGAGGTGCCAGCAGGAACCATGGGCAGGAGAGAGTGTTCGGGGAGAGTGCCTCAGCGGGTCTTTGCAGACTTTAGAGTAGCAATAACTGGAGTGACCATTTATTGTCTAAATCCGGGACAGTTTGGAGCTTGAAATGTGGTGCTATTAATAATCACACTGGAGCAATAAACATAAGCAAATCATATGCAAGGTCATGCTAGCTCTAAAAGTGCATCAGATATTGTAACAAATATTTATATATAACTCTTGGTTGGTTTTATTCCAGGATTTGGAATCAGATGACCTATGTTTATTTTTCCAAGCTTTGATCTCCTCAATTCTAAAATGGAGAAGCTTATTCCTTCCCTCCCTCCTCTCCTTCTTTCATTCCTTCTTTTTTTTCTTCTTCCCTCCCTCCCTTTGTTTCTTGCTTCAACACATATTTATTGAACTTGTACTATGTATTTTTAAAGTTCTATACTATGAATTTGAGAGCTAAAGATAACCCATTTCTAGCCCTGGAGGAACTCCTAGTCTAATTTTAGAAACAGTCACAGACATAATTACAATTCGTGCGCTCAGTGACAGCACCTCTCTCAGCTTTCTTCTGGCTGTGACTCCTAAATTAAGTCAGAATAGGCTTTAGGCAGGGATGGCAGAAGCTATCTTCAGCAAGGGGCTGCAGAGCATCAGACCCCATGTTCCAAGTGAGAAGCTCTGTGCAGGGCAGCCTTCTTGGACAGTCCTTGGCATCTCCTAAACCAGCCTGGGTGGGGCTGCTCCCCCGCAGTGCTGACCCCTCTTGAGAAAGCACTTGAGGGTGGCAAGAGGAAAACACACAGCAGTGCCAACTGACCGTGTGAGACTGTGCATAGATGCCCACAAACTTCAAACGTGTGGCATGGTCCTACCCGGAGCCCCTGGACACCATCCTTCCTCTCTGGGAGAATCTTTCTCATCCCCTCCTCTCTCCTTGGATCTCCGTTCATTCTGGTTTCCACTCTATATTTTAGACAAAACAGTGACAACCAGCCAGAAATACCTCTTCTCCCCTTCTCGCAGCCACCAAGTTCCCTGCAGTCTCGCACCTGTATCCTGCCTCCTCTCCGTGCAGCAAGTGAACTGCTGGCCCGTTCTGTGGCCCACCCCTCCCTTCACCCTGTCCTCCATCTAGGCTTTCTGTCCCTGAACACCTCCCTTCTCTCTCCAGCATCCCTTCATACTTCCCCATTTGCTTCCTCTCCACCTGATCGTAGTCATCGTTCTACAATAGTCCGGAAACACCTTCCACCTTCAAAAACAACCCTCCCTCAACCCACAGCCCTCCATAACTCCCACTTATTTCCCTGCTGCTCTTCACAGCAAAACTCCTCTTCCTCGCTTCCCTTTTATTCTGATAAAATCCCACCTTGCCAAACCAATGCCTGATTTACTGTCCTTCTCCTCTCTTCTGACCTCTTAGGTCATGAGACAGAGCCCACTCTCTTCTGCCTGGATCACGTCCTTCATTCTGCCTCTGGGATCCTCATGACTTCCCTCCTTTCCTACTGGCTGTCCCTTCTGGGCCTCCTTTCCTTTCTCCTCGTCCTCCTGCTATGTCCAACTTCTAAATATTGGCGTCCCCAGGGCTCTGCCAGCACCCCCTTCTCTGTTTATATATCCCCTCAAATGGCTTCATATGTGGCTTCCAATATCTATGTGCAAAAATGCCTCCAGCATTCTTTTTTAAAATTTCATTTTTGTTATACAAGTAACACATGTTTAATTATAGAAAATATGTAAAAAGTAGGAAACACAGATAATAAAAAATAGAAAGATAAAACAGTCATAACTTACTACCCAGAAATAACTGCTGTAGCATGGATATATTTTTCTTCATCCATTGATACATATATATTAATATATATCTCATAACAAACTAGAATCATACTGTATGCATTATTTGTAACTTTCCTTTTAAATTTAAGAATGAGTTTGTGGTTGTCCTTTGACACCAACCTTCACCTGTCCCCAGTGTCTTTGGTAGTTCAATTGCTACATAATATTTAATGGTGTGGATATTTCCACAATTTAGGTAACCCAACCCTTTCTTGTTTCCAAATTTTTGCTATTACACAAAATAGGCAATGCTGTGCACACCTGGGGCTTTACCTTAGGACCATTCTGGATGACGCCCCAGGATGTAGTCCTAGAAGACGTGAATTGCTGAGTCGGAGCCAGGCACACCTTAATACGTATTGTCAACACCTGATGGGATCCTTAGGGTTCCTATGTCCACTTTCTCTTGCTGAAGGCCAGTCCACCCACATCACCTGTCAGCCCCAGGGCTGAGAAAACGTCATCGGTGCCAGCCCAGGAGCTGGGAAGGGACCCAGGCCCGCGGCATGGGGCGCGCCCTTTGTCTGCCCCGCGTCCGAGTGTCGCACGGGCCTCAGCTGGCCCTTGGCCTCGCACCTGCCAGAGTGTGTCGCGCCCGGCCCCGCGCGCTGGGGGCCGCAGGCTGCGCCGCACAAATGCGCAGCGGCCAGGGCGCAGCGGCCTTTGTGCGCGCCAGACAGCAGATGGGACGCGAAAGGGACGTGACCAGCAGGTCCCAGGAGAGGCTCCCGGAGGACCTGCAGCCGCCGCCGCTGCTACAGGCATGTTGGCGGGAAGAGAAAATTTTAAAACAACAGAATAAATGAAAGAACATTTTCTCTGTGACAGGCCCTTCGGACAAACGTCTTTTTGACTTTGTGTGTGCTCGGGGGCGGAGCTGCCGCTCGGAACCGGGCTCTGAGCTCCTGGGATGAAGGCCTTTTGCTCCGGCAGATCTGCGCCAACAACTGAGGGGGCGTTTCCATCTGGCCTCTGGGGACCGGGGCCCGCGCGGCGTTTGCGCTCGGGTGAGCCGCCGCCCCCGCGCGCCTTTGTGCCCAGGGCTCTGGCTGCCGCGGGGTCAGCCGTGGCTCCGCTGCCTCTCGGCGTCCCCAGGCTGCCCCAGGGGCGCCGGCCCGGGAGAGAATCCCCCCAGGTACATCTCGCCTCAGTTCTGGGCCAGAGCAAGACCTGGCAGTTAGGGGAGGCGGGCAGAGCCCCGGCCATGGGCGGGTTTGGGGTGTGTGGAGGGGAATGGAGGCGGAGAGGTGGCCAGAAACCACGTTCCATGTGCAGCCACTCATCCCCTGGCCTCTGCCGCCCTGAGTGGCCCTTTTCTCCAGATTTGGCAGCAGAGCTGATTATAGTAAACATGACTCATCCAGGCCTGCCGCTTGGCCACCACTGCCACAGACCGATAGAGTCCCTGTTTGGATGTGAACAGAGAGTTCAGTTCTAGAACAACACTGTCCTAGGCTGGGGAAGTGAGAGGAGAGTGCATGAAAGCTCCTTCCACCTTCTGAACATCCGCTCTACTCACTTGCCCTCTTCAGGTCTAGGTGTCATCGTGAGGAGGCCCTGTCACATCTGCAGTGGTCCGTTAGCACGTCATCACATCAGCAGGCAAGGATCCTGGGCCCAGAAGTACTCTGCAGGCATGGGAACTGGGAGAGGTCTGCAGGGAGGATGACAGAGGTCAGGCAGGCCAGGGTAACAGCCCGGCAGAGGGTTTCTACTGTGGGGGCAGAGAGAAGGCTCCCTAGGGAAACCCTAAAAGCCACTTCCCATGTGTTTGCCCATGGCCAACCTGCTTGAGTCCCACCTTTTCAGCTAACTCTGTTTCTGAGACACTATCCTGGACAATATGCACAGATGTCCATCTGTGTTTGAATGGTGTGTCATTAGTCTTGGAAAAAGAGAATGAAATCTGTGTGAGATTAGACAAAATGATGTCAGAGAGAATCCTTTGACTTTTCAGGGATTGACTCCTGGAGGCCATGTGTGGTTATGTGAGGAGTCAAGAGCCCTGGACTTGAACTCCACATCCACTTCATGGTGCGATCTTGGATAAGACATTCGGCTGCTGCGTAATCTCTCTGCTAGTAATCAGGAGAGAATAATACTTAGTCTACAGGCCCAGGGCAAAGATGGAACAAGCTCTATAAAGGCCATGCTCACATTAGTTAAGGTGATAATGACTGTGGTGACCATGACAGTCTTTTCAATACTTACAGTGGCGTCTTTCCATAGAACTAGCTGCCCTCTCCTCACCTCCCCTTCTGCAATAGGCAGGCAGCCTTTCTTCCAGAATACTGGTGTCCTCAGATTAGCTTTTTAATATATTCTTAATTCTCTAATGAGGGGTTCAATACAGTAGCCACTAACCACATGTGGCTGTCCATTACTTGTAATGTGGCTGGTTTGAATTGAGATCGCTCTAAGTGTAAAATACATACCAGATTGCAAAGACTTACTACAAAAAAGAATGTAAAACATCTCAGTAATAATCTTTATATTGATTACATATTAAATAATCATATTTCTGGTAAATTGGGCTAAATACAAATGTTAAAATTAATTTGTTTCTTTTTGCTTTTATTTCTAAAAAAAAAAAGTATGAATGCATTCTATTCAATTGCACACTGCTGATGTAAATATTAGGAAAAAGACTACTGTTCAACGTCCAGCCCTCATCCCTTCCTTGAAGGCTGGCTGGCTGGGTGACAGAATGCTCTCATCCGTCTTTGCCTTACCCTTGGGAAGCCCAGACCTTCTGGCTACAGTGTTTTCTGACATGAAGTTGTTTTGAGGTTTTCGATCTTGCCCCGTTCCTATAAACCAGGAGCCAAAGCTGGGCTCTGCCATCAGGTTAACCAATACTGTTCTGGAAATGGAAGCTCTGGTTTCTACACCTTTTCTTTTAGCACAGGCGAGTATATAAAGCCCAAGACAAAAGGAAAATCTGTCAATGGCCTCTAGTGTTTGAATGTGCTCTGATGCCTTAACTGGTGTTCTTTTTTCTCCTCTATAAGTTTAAATCAAAGCACAAGACAGTTAAGGCCTTAGGGAATATTTTCACATTGTGAGACCTGTGGCCACCACTTGGAGAAAGAGATGTTCTTCTTTCCCTCTTTGAGCAGAGGTAAGCCCTGAAAACTTCAACGGGAAGGACTTTATCCTCCACATACAGTGATTCTCCACAAGGATTTCAGAAAGGGAAGAATAATCCCTTCTCACCTCCCCTGGGAAGCAACTGAGCGTGTCTCACTTAGCTCCCATTGAGGAAGCGATTTCACACCAATCTCTTTGTACTTTGGTCTAGGCCAAGCAGAATAAGTTGCATTTTCTTAACTTAAAAATGTCTTCTAAACAGTTCAAAATCCCATTGCATTTTTTCCTTTATGAATGCAAATAGGCTCTTAGAACACTGGCTGGGAGTGAGGGCAGAAGTGGGGATGTCCAGGCTGGGGTGTGAAGCTGGCTGCCTGCTTCTGTGGTCAGAGGTCCTACCCCCCCCCCAACCCTGTGTGAAGGCCCTTTCTGGCTGCCCTGTGGCCCAGATGGAGGCTGCAGCTGGCCCTTCCTGGACACACAGCAGCCTTGCGGACATGGGTGTCAGAGAAGCCCCCACTTCTGATAGTGGGAGGACACTGCTTCTCCAGCTTCATATGTGATATATTCCTACAAAGGTTCTACTCAGACTTGGCTGACTGCAGCTGCATAAGTCATTCAGCCTCTCCATCAAATAAGAGGGTTGGCAAATTGGGTTCTCAAATTCCATCCAGTTCCTAAGTTTTGTGACTCCAGTATGAAGAAAGAGCAGGGTCAGAAGAATCAGGTTCATGGAAGAGGGGACTGAATATTTCTTCTCAGAACAGCACAGACCCAGAAACAAGCACAGGTGAAAGGAGATTACTGTCAAATGAGGTTTCTTATTTGATCATCCTCTCTTTTCTAATGAGGAGCGTGCCCAGTGAAAACCATCCGATCCCCAGACTCGGATAAATCACTGGCTTTAATACTTACCGTGCTAGCACACCTGTGCTGTGACTGTCTTCCTGGGAAAGGGCTTGGGCCACTTTCGAACCCTCAGACAAGGCCTCAGTAGGGGCTGTTCTGAACTCCAGCCCCTGAGAACTTGAGATGCTGCACATCTGTTGACTGCATGGTTGGCAGGAAGGTGGCGGGTAGTGGACTGGAAGGACATGAAAGAGGAGGAGAACGATGTCTTCAACTGGCAAAGGTCAGAAGCCATGGGAGTCGTCTCATAGCTTTTACCTCCCCCACCCTCTCTCCCTCCCTGCAAAGGATGCCTGGTGTCTAAAAGCCCCAAAGTCCAGATGTGATCCTGTTACTTCTTTACTTAAAACCCTCCAGTGACTCCCTGCTGCTCACATTTGGGCATTCAGGGCCATCCATGACCTAACCCGAAGCCTTCCTTTCCCGCTTGCTTCCTCATACTTCCCTATCCGAGTCTCTCGTCTTCTTTATCTTCCTGTTTCCATTCTTTTTCTGGGCTAGGTGCCCTTATAAAATTCCTTAACCCCACAGCCACCTCTTCGAATCCTCATCATCACTCTCATCATTGCTCAAGGCCCAGCTGGTTCTGCTGCCTCCTTCATGAAGCTTTCCTGGATCTCCTGAGTCCAGAATTTTCTCTCTCTTATCTGAACATTCATAGACTTCAGTATATATCTCTCTTTTGATACTATTAATACTTGCTTTCTATCTATTCTTATAATTATTCCTACGTGTCTTTGACTACGCCTTTATGTACCTTAGAGCTGTGGTCCCCAACCCCCGGGGCCAGGGACTGGTACTGGTCCATGGCCTGTCAGGAACCAGGACACACAGCAGGAGGTGAGCAGTGAGTGAGCAAGCGAAGCTTCATCTGTATTTGCAGCCGCTCCCAATGGCTCGCATCACTGCCTGAGCTCTGCCTTCTGTCAGATCCGCGGTAGCATTCGATTCTGCATTATGGTGAGTTGTGTAGTTCTTTCATTATATATTACAAGGTAATAATAATAGAAATAAGTGCACAATAAATGCAATGTGCTTGAATCCTTCTGAACCCATCCCTCCTCCTTTTCCCCAGTCCATGGAAAAATTGTCTTCCGTGAAACCTGTGCCTGGTGCCAAAATGGTTGGGGACCACTGCCTTAGAGCATTTAGCTCATGCAATGTACTTAGTAGATACTCAGCAAGTGTGTCTTGGTTGGCATGTAAAATGACGCTGGCACAGAAATGCCCGCACTGGAGCTGATGTGGCAATGTGGCTGGACAGCTGCAAGGTGAAATGGAGATCTAAGAGCAGATGCCTCCCTGGCCACCTCAAAGCACACAGGCTTTATTTTTAAGAACTGAGTCTTCCGCTAGCTTGCCAGCCCTGTCCGCCCCCAGAGGGACCTGTGTTTTCCCCTTGTCTTTTCTTCTGTGAGCCCCACACACCTGCACCCCTCTCGGGTGAGATAATGGAAGAGTTGGAAATACAAGATGTGATTAAGGAAGAGAAGTGCTGATTTTGAAAGATTATGTTGTGGTTAGATTAATCTCACAGCACAGGGAGTTTAGCTTTGATCATTTTCTGCTTATCGTTTACTTTTTTGTTTGTAGATTCTTTAAAGTTAGCTTTAGGGCCTCCTGGGTTCCAAACTAGGGCTTCTCACGCTGGAACGTGCATATGCACCACCAGAGGATCTTACTAAAGTGCAGATCCCCTTTCACGGTCTGTAGTTTTGCGCTAGTAATGAGGTCCCAGGTGGTGCCTTTGCTCTGGTTCCATGAACCACACCTTGAAAAGCAAGGATCTATAGACAGTTTTCAAGTTGTGTGCAGTAACTATTAACAAGTTTCTCAAATCACCTTCCTCACTTTGAATTCCTATAATATAGTGTTTGTACTGTTCTTAAAGCCCATGTAGCAGATTTTACTTATTACAGCTATGCCATCCGTCAGAAGTAAGCACCTTGAAAGAGGCCGTTTCTTCCTTACGTCTCTATATTTTTCCTCACAGCCTTCTGCTAGCATGGAGTAGAGCTTCACACATGCTCGGTAAATGAAGGAATGAGTGAATTAATGGTCCAAACAAAACTGTCAGACTATACTCCAGAGCATGGTTGTGCCCGTCAGAGAAAGCAAAGTCCAGGAATAGAAAGCAAGGTGTTCTATGGAAGCCTCCCTCTCTCAGGAGCTGACCTCGTCACCTAGGGAGACTTTGAATTGGCCAAATGCCCTTTTGGACACTGTGGGTTCCAGGTCACACTTTGGAATGTGCCACTGGAAAGGACACGCCAATTAGCATATGGCGGTTACCCTATGCAAGGTGCCTCTGGGACTGACTTCTCACTGCAATCCATGTAATTATTCGAGTGCTAATTATCGAATCTGAGGAGCACCCGGGCTCGTAGCATTTCTTTCATATTTCTCCCTCCTTGTTTTTTCTGGTCACTTCTCAACATTTTGGCACTACCCATCACATCATTGACAGAGCTTCGCGGGAGAGTGTTCTATAGGAAATCCCTTCAGAGCACCCCACTCTTCTTGTGAGTGTCCTGTGACTCCCTAGTGCCAACCGGAGTCTAGAACAAGTGCTCAGCACAGCCTTCCCGCCCCTTGTCCCTCCCGCCATGCCCTCTACTCCTGTCAAGTGGGCCATTTTCCAGTGCTCCAGCACATCCTTGGGCCTCCGTGGTTTTGCTTTTGGTGTTTGCTTTGTCTAAAGACTCTCTCTTGTCCACCCAGCAACCTCTTTCTCCTGGCCCTGCCCAGCCGGGCTTCCCTGGGTCCTTCTGAGCCCCGGGCAGAACGAGTCAGCCCTCTCTGGGCCCCGCCTCCTCCCCCCCTTGTGTCTCTGCCTTTGTCACGTTGCATCATCACCGGAGCTCCATCTCTCTGACCCACCTGCCTTCTCTCTTGTGTTTTCTGCACCCAGTGGGCCCTCAATTCAATTCATGGTTGTGGAAGAAATGAAGTCAAGAGGGGAGCATTTTAGCTGGACGCTATTCATGACACCCTTCTTCCGTGCTGCTAGCAATCAGAAGGAATTCACATCCAGCCAGCACCTACTATGCGCCAATTTTGTTACCTCCCCATCTCATTTAAGAGTCACAATTTCTCTGTGCAGTAGGCGTCATTATCTTCATTTTACAGACAGAGACACTGAGGGTCAGGGAAGTTAAATCACTTGCCCCAGAACTTTCTGAGGTTTTCGTCTGCAAACTTGGGCCCAGAATGTAGCCATCTGCTGAAAGCTGGGACTCTGGAAGCGCGAGTCCCGTTGAGGACGCACTGACTGCCTGTGCCTTCCTAATAGGGCTGACGGGCTGGGCGGGCTGGGCTGTCAGCAGCACTGAGTCACCCATTCCTGATCCAAGACTTCAGATGTTTAATGGAATTTCCCCTCTTCCTGTCGCTGGTACGTTCATATGACTCAAGCGGAGGGCACAGAGAGGAGGAAGCTGGCTGGCTTTGTAGGTCTGACGTTGCGGGTGGGGCAATATTTCTAAACCACAGCTAGCTAAATTGTTTCCCCTTCCAAGTCGGGTTATTGCTGGCCTTACTCATGCAGCCACCCTGTGAAAACATTTTCAAAAGTTTTATTTCTTTTTCTATTAAATTCAAAGACAAGCGATTTCATGCTTGGATGTCTAGAGTTTTAGATACACTGCAGCTGTGGGTAGTAGACTAATCTGGGAGCAAAGCAGACACAAACACACTATCCACGTGACCTTGAGCAAATTATTGAACCCCCTTGAGCCTCCGATACCTCATTTGGCTGGGAGGACTACGTGAGAGTGTGGGTTTGTGAGAACAGAGGATGAGCCTGTTACAGTGGCCACTCACAAATGCTTGCTGATTGTGAGGTCCCAGACCTTTTGGGCTTCCCTACCATGTATCTCTCCTTGCGATCCTGCTCAAGCATTGAAGTGCTTAAGCAATTCTAGAAACAGGTTAGATATAAATTACAAGTAAATATTCAGTGATGTATCTCATTATTTAAATAAAGGTGCCCTTTGGGATTCTATTTCTTCTCTAGAAAAATGTGGGCCATGTGAAATGAAGGGAAAGTGAAATGAAAGGGAATGAAACTCGCCTACTCACTGAGGATTAAGGGCCAATTTGACCACTAACATCCGAATTCCCTGGGTCTTTTCTTTTCTTTTCTTTTTTATTTATTTATTTTTTGAGACAGGGTCTCTCTGTGTTGCCCAGGCTGGAGTGCAGTGGCATCACCCTAGCTCACTGCAACCAACTTCAGACTCTTGGGCTCAAGCAATCCTCCTGCCTCAGCCTTCCAAGTAGCTGGCACTACAGGTGTGCACCACCCCACCCGGCTAATTTTTCTTACTTTTGTAGAGGCAGGGTTTCACCATTGCCCTGGCTGATCATGAACTCCTGGCCTCAAGCAATCCTCCCACCTCAGCCTCCCAGAGTGATGGGATTACAGGTGTGCGCCACCATACCTAGCCTTGTTATTTTTTTAAAAATGCCCCACCCTAACCTATGATAATCCCTGGCTGAGGGGCCCAGGAATATGCATTTATACAAATTCATCAAGTGATTCTTGTGAAGATTAACACTTCAGGTGACTCAATGGCTTTTCTTAATCCCGTAAAACTCACTAATGAAAGGTGCTATCCTAGGCAGCCGTGTCCCTGCTCTGGTCACAGCCTTTTCTTCAGGAGACCCCAGACCCATGTTTGGCATGTGTCAACCCCATTGCTGATTTCTGCAAACAAAACTCTCAGGCCTGAACGTGACTGACTGACATGTGTGTTGGCAGAAAGGCCATGGAGATGTTAGAACTAGACACTAATCACTGCTGCTGTTTTAGCACTGGGATTTAAAACATAGCATATAATTAAAACCAAGCAAGAAGATTGATTTTGACAATTTTGGTATTGATGTCTGGCATTAATTTTGATAATTCAGAAATTCTGATAGTCTCTACAGGGAGTGCAAAATGCATGAACCTGCTCTGTCATGGCAGAGAGCATTAATCTAGGGAAACTGCTCTGTGTAAAACAGGACGTGTATTTTGGGGGCTACAGCACCTCTCATGTTAGCTTTCTCTCTGCTGCACACTGGCTCGGTAGCTCGGAGAGGTCCTTCTTGTGCCTGCTTCTGCTTCCTCTTCTTGGGGTAGAGGTATCCTAGAGTCTGGGAGAGCACGTGACATTTTGATACTATTGTTTAGACACAAGCACATTTGATCCAGCCTTCAAAAACCCCACACAACTCTTTATTTCTCAGCTGATTTTATTACCCAGTAAAGCAAGAGCTTCATTCATCCCAAGCCCCATTCAGTTCCTGAACCTCACCTCCATGCTAATGCCTCTGAGGCAGGGACTGGGGCTAACGTGAGGAATAGGGAGGTCCCCAGGGCAGGCAGAAGCTGATTGAAAACCATAGATAGCAACATGGCGGTCCTGTGTTTGCCATGCGTCTGTCTTCTAGAAGGAAAGGCATGGTCCCCGTGGTGAGGATTACTTCTTTTCTGAGAACCCACTTGAATCCTGAGAGTTCCGCATCTCACATCCTCTGACTTGGCTATTTGAGTTGCAACACCCAAACTTGGTGACTTTCAGTTAATAACAGATTTGCGAATACCTCTGCTTTTTCTAATTTTCTTGATTATGTCAGTGGAATTATTTTCTAGTCACTGGAGGGAGAGAGGGAGGGGAGGGCAGGATATTGGAGGCACAGTATGATCCCTTTTCCTCAGCAACTGGCTGTCCAGAAAACACTCGACTACATTTCTAATAATATTCTTAACATGTTTGATATTGGCCTTAGTTAATGTTGCTAAATTCCTTCATGATGACAGTTTGGAGGTGGTTTCCTAAGGGGCTAACCTAGCTTGAACAGACTTTTCAAAAATATTTTTACAAAACATTTTTAAAAAAATAAGTAAAGATGCACATGGTGAAAAAAAAAAAAAGGCAAAATTATGAAGACAGTGAAAAGATCAGTTGTTGCCAGGGGCCTGGGGGAGGGAAGAAGAGAGGGATGAACAGGTAGAACACAGAGGATGTTTAGGGCAGTGAAACTACTGTGTCTGATCCTGTAATGGCAGATGCATGTCATTACACATTTGTCCAAACCCATGGAATGTACAACTCCGAAAGTGAACCCTCATGGAAATAACCGACTTTGGTTAACAGTGTATGGGTACTGGCTCACCAACTATAACAAATGTACTACACTAGTGTAAGAAGTTAGTAACAGGGTGTGGAGGGGTGAGGGAGTATATGGGAATGCTCTGTATTCTGCCTGTTTTTTCTATAAATTGAAAACTGCTCACAAATTTTAAAACGAGATTTAAAAAAACAAGATGCATTTGGTAAAAGAGAAAATATTCAAAGAGTTCAAAAGGGTATATTGTGAGGAGTGAACTTCTCCCTGTCCTTGTTCCCCAGCCTCCAAAATACCTCCCCAGAGGCCGTGATCACTGTCTGTTTAAAAACTATCCTTCCAGAGATCTCTCTACAAAGTACATGTCAATATCATAGCCTACCTTTTTTCATACAAATACTGCACGTTATATGCATATCACTAAAAAAAAAACAAAATCAGAGGACTAATACAGAACAGAAGGTGATAGAGGGAACAACATGCCCTGTACATGGTGGTGGCCGGGGGTGGACCACGAGTCAGGGGCACTTTCGGGCCTTGAGGATACCAGAGAGGAGGTGACATTGGATGGGGCAGTTTCCATGCAGCTGTTGAAGTAGTTCTTTTGTCAAAATAGCTGCACCACGAAAGCTGTCTGAAAGCAGCCTGCTCTGTCTGTGCTTAGAGTAGCCTGGTGATCGCGCGGAACCCCTGCGTTCCAATGAGCGCTGTTTTCTTCAGGTCCTTGGCAAGCACGGGCAATCCCTCCATTCCGGTGACGTCGCCTCCCAATGTCTTTGGAACCTCTCCTTTGTAGTCACCCTTCAGAGTCTGTGGAACAATTTGTTCTCTTGCATTTTTTAAATACAAGGGCCCTCTGAGGTCCTGAGACACCCGGTGGAGCTGCCTGTGCGCCGTACTTGCCGATGCGGTCATTCTCTTGTGTGCTTTTTATATGATTAAAAAAATAAAAAAGGCAAACAAACCAGCAACCCCAGCCTACTCCTACCGCCTGCATTATGATATGAAAAATGTGGATTCAGAGGGCTGCCTTGCATCTTAGAATACTAATATTAGGATGCTAATATGCCAGCTTGATTCGTTTCTGACATTTTTTCCAAATGAGATGAAATTCAGAGATGAAGACATTTAGACCCACGCTGTCCAATACAATAGCTACTCACCATGGGACTGTTGAATACTTACTACTTAGTAATAGGCTGTAAACAATTTATTTATTGATTAGTTTATTGTTCATTGTCTCTCCTCGCCCTTATCTCATCTCCCTACTGCACCCCACTAAAACATAAGCTCTGTGAAGTCAGAATAGCACTGGCACATAGTAGGCAACATAAACATAAAGATTTGCTGCATGAATGAATAAAGAAAAGACCTCGCTTCTATACTTGAAGAATTTTCGTTTTGGTTGGGAAGGGAGCAAATGTACATCTATGAAATTCCTAGGTGACAATTTAAGGCTATATAAAACTGACTTCCAGATTGTGTGGTGTAGAGTCTACATGCTATTAGAAGTCACAGGAAGGAAATGTAAGTGAGGTCTGGAGACAGAACTAAGATGAAACTTGAAGGAAGTATATGACTTGGGCCTGGAGTTTGAGTGAGTATAAAGAAAGGAGATGTAACTTTAGTTAGATGGATGGTAGGCAAAGAATTAATTCTCCAAGAGGGTAATTGTAATGCATGAGGAACAAAGGGCCGAGGCTTCTTATGGTAACAGCCTGGGAGCAGGAAGAGAGATCAGCCATGGAGCCAAGAAAGAGAAAATCAAGGAGGTACGGAGAGCCCAGGGGTGCTCTGTGGCTGGAAGCCCAGGAAGGATTTGCAGAAAGGGGATGTGTGCTCACAGGGTCCCGTGTAGGAGCAGGTACAGAGCTCAAACACTGACGTGAGGGGCAGTTTTGACCTGAGGGAGGTGACCATTTGTTATCATTAATAGATTCTGAATTGCCAGGCTGTTTCTTGGTATAGTTATTAAAATTTGGGGAGTGGCCAGTGTAGGTGCTACTTTGCTTAGGTTTGATTGATTCATCAATAACAAAGGTTATAGATCACCCTATAATTCAGTCTCTTACCATTTTCTTCTAAAAATATATATACTTTGTAAAATAAGCTATTATTAATTTCTGCTCATTAAGAAATGCTACATAGGCCGGGTGTGGTGGCTCACGCCTGTAATCCTAGCACTCTGGGAGGCCGAGGCAGGCGGATTGCTCGAGGTTGGGAGTTCGAAACCAGCCTGAGTGAGATCCCGTCTCTACTAAAAATAGAAAGAAATTAATTGACCAACTAAATATATATATACAAAAAAATCAGCCGGGCATGGTGGCACATGCCTGCAGTCCCAGCTACTCGGGAGGCTGAGGCAGAAGGATCGCTTGAGCCCAGGAGTTTGAGGTTGCTGTGAGCTAGGCTGACACCACGGCACTCATTCTAGCCTGGGCAACAAAGTGAGACTGTCTCAAAAAAAAAAAAAAAAAAAAAAAGAAAGAAATGCTACATAATGGAAGGTAACTAAGTATCAATTAAATTCCATTGTTGTTAAACTCTATTATTATTAGTCACTGCTTAGCTAAGTCTTGGTTTTCTTTCTAATTTAAAGGAAATGTTAAAATTTCTTTCACTTATTAGGATAAAACTCTAGGTCCTGATTTGCTTGGGACAGTCTCTGAGTGTGACTCCTATTCTAGCATCCCATCTGGATTAAGATTTGTCCCAGATTTTTCTTTCTAAAGAAGGAATTATTATTGCTGGTGCAGAGATGAGCAGGCGTGGGTTTGATAGGCCTCTACTTGCAGCATCTGGTCTAGGCAAGCAGTGTGTGAGACACAGTGCGGCAGCCAGAGCTCTCCCTCCAACACACAGTCACATCTGAAAGGCAGCTGGTGGTACCTGTCCTTTCTCCTGAAGCTTTCAAGATGCAGTGTAACTAGCACCTCATTTCCAAGGACAGCATGCAGGGCGTCTGCTGATAAAATGAAGCGCTCTTGGACAGAAACAACCAGAGACAACCAACGCGCCCTGGTCCTGGGTGGTGGTAGTAGACGCTGCTGTACCAGCTGTTGATCGCTGTTGGTAACTCCGTGTACCAGCCAGTTGTGCTGCCACCCATATTTTGGCCTGTGCGATGCCATATGCTCAAAGGGCAAGGCTGCCAGTCAGTGTGAACTATGGGAAAATACAGGTTAGGTGTACTTTTGACGCGTTTGGGAAACAGAGGTTGGGAAGTTCGACCTCAGAGACTAGAGGGGAGGGAGTAGTTGGAAATCTCCTGCTACACTGGTTATGTCATTTATTGCATTGTGTAAATCTACATCTAGTTTTAATATTGCTTAGTGTGGTAGGCCAAATTGTGCCCTGCAGCTCTTCCAATGCCCAAAGATGTCCATGTCCTAATCCCTGGAACCTGTGAATATGTTACCCCACATGGCAGAAGGAATTTGCAGATGTGACTAAATTAAGGATCTTGAGATGAGGAAATTATTCTGGATAAGCCAGATGGGCTTGATGTAATCTTGGGTCCTTATAAGAGTATGACAGGAGCTCAGAGTCAGTAGTAGATGATACGATCAAAGCAAGAGGTTGGAATGATGTGAGGAAGGGGCCATGAGCCCAGGAATGCACGTGGACACCAGAAGCCACACGTGGCAAGGGAGCAGTATCTTCCCCAGAGCCTCCAAAAGGAACCAGCTTTGCCAACCCCTTAACTTTAGGCCAGCAAGACTGATTATGGGCTTCCGACATCCAGAACTATAAAATAATAATTTCATGCGGTTTCAAGTCACTAAGTTTGTGGTTATTTGTTATAGCAGCAGTTAGAAACGAATACACACAGTAATGCTTTTAAAATTTTACAATAAGCCTTTCTACCAACAACGAGCTAAAAAAGTAGAAATTTCATGTTTAATGAAAAACTAGATATCATATTTCTGTGTCTCAAGATAGTCGATAATGAACATGTAACGTGTGCAAAGTTTTGTCGATATTTATTGTCCACCATGGGTGTGTGTCACGGGGTTGCACAGGGACATCACTGACCAGGAAAAGCAGGGAACACCTATCAGGATCCACTTGAAAAGCTTGACTTTTCATTTACATCAAATGCTATTTCTTTCAAAGTAATTTCACTGATGTTCAATTCCAAGTTTCTTTGTGTGTGTGTGTGTATATATATATATAGTAAAGCAATTGATGACAGTGTGGTGGCATAAGAAATTTTTTGTGTGTAAACAAGTCTTCTGGCTGCATTTAGATTATAATCAGTCGTAAATGTTTATTCAAGGTATTCAATGAAAGACCAAAAAACTTTAATGCTGGAAGATTTTTAACAAATTGCTAAACAGGAAGGTATTGAAATTTATCCTTATAAAAGCAAAAGAGAAATCGAACAATTAAACAATTGAGGGTCCTTAAATTTAGTTCTCCACTTGGGTTTATTTTCTCTGGACATTAGGTCACCTTATGAATGAATGTATCTCAAACTGGAGATCCACAGAGGTATCAATAAGAATTTTAAATATGTTCTCTCATTCGTGATAATTTAGAATCTTCTCGGTTATCTGGGCAACCACCTTGTTACTGAAGTTGCAGCCATTCCTTGTCAGTGCCAGGATTTTGTTGGTGCTTACAATGGCATAGGTGTCTGGTATGTAAGAACATCTTTAATTGTCCTCAGCTAATAGCAAAAGAATGGAGGAGAATGTTCTATGTAAATGATGTGTTGGAGCCCAGAGAAGGCATGAGATGATGAGGTAGGATGGCCGTGGCCTTGGGAAGCTCCCTGAGTGGACACAGGCCTCATTTCTCTGGCCCACCTGACCAACACCAACATCTAGAAGGCTTTTCAGTTGCCAATTGCACAGGTACCACCCCCGGCTTTTCTGTAAAATTGCTGCTCCCTCCCTACCTGCTGGTGCCTTTTCCTGGGCACCAGACCCTCTCTGCACACTGCAAGACTTAGGGCTGGCAGATGATTTGGGGACTTCTTTCTACATGAGAACCTGTGCCCTGGACAGGAGGGACAGAAGACGGGTCACTGTGGCTGCAGTCTTCACCGGGGCCCCTATTTTTCTCTAGGCACAATCGGCAAGGGAATGAGCTTAAATTCCATTCAGTGTCTCAGTGAGTGACAGCTCTGGATACTCAAACACAACAAACAAATCAGAATCAAAATCACCCCCCTCTTTTATCTTATGATAGTAACATATATTTATTGTAAGAAATAAAGAAAACACTGATATGAAAGTAATAAAAGTCAAATGACCCAGAATTCCACATCCAAAAGTAATCTTCATTAACGTTTTGGTGTATATCTTTTAAATACTTCTAAATATAAAATTAGATCACATCCTGTTTCTACTTTTCATTCACATACCCAGCAAATACTTACTGGGAGACTCCTGCGAGCTCTTGCTCACAGTGGAACAAGACAGTCCTGGCCCCTAAGGAATTACAGTTTGGAAGGGGAGAGAAGACATATCCACAAATATCCAACCCGATGCCAACATCTACCAAAACTGTCGGTGTGACGCTCTCTGCTGGGTCCTGGACAACCACCCAGGTCATGAGTACATAGTGTACTGGGGGATACGGGCCTAGAGAGAGAGCTTCTATGCATGGGATACTTCAAAAGTTATTTATCTGTTTATTTATTCATTCCCTCATTTCACTAAACCAAGCATGCAAATCTGCCACAAATGGTGCACACAATTGTGGTAAAAACCGCATAGTATCTGCCATCTTAGCCATTTTTGAGGATACTGTTCAATTGTGTTAAGTATTTTCCTACTGTTGTGCAACGGATCTCCAGAACTTTCTCATTTTGTAAAACCAAAACTCTATTCCCATTGAACAACTCTCTATTTCTCCCTCTCCCCAGTCCCTGGCAACCGCCTTTCTATTTTCTGTTTCTTTAGATACCTCATCCAGATGGATATTCTTCCCTTAACTTTGCCGAGGAGCGATTATTAAGCCCATTTTATAAAGTAAGTAATCTGAGATGAGAGCCTATATGCAAAGTAAAATCGAAACCATCCTCTCTCTCTTTTCCCTTGTGTACCATCCCCTTGAGTTCAGACTGACCTGTATTGCTATACTCCAAGCCCCTTGCCAAAGGGTCCAGACATCTTGCTCAGGAATGGCCTCTGCTCTTGCAGCAAGAAAAATCTCCCTGAACTGGTTTCTTGGTATCTTTCTTTCTAGTCTCTTCTAACTTACTTATCTTCACAATGCCCTTAGGCCCTTGCCCTTTCTTTTCTTGGCAAAACTTGTACTCATTTTCCCTTCCCTTCCCTTCCCTTCCCTTCCCTTCCCTTCCCTTCCCTTCCTTCCCTTCTTTCTTTTCCTCTCACTCTGTTGCCTGGACTAGAGAGCAGTGGCATCGGCCTAGCTCACAGCAACCTCAAACTCCTGGCCCAGGAAATCTTCCTGCCTCTCACAGCAACCTCAAACTCCTGGGCTCAAACTCCTGGGCTCAGGTGATCCTCCTGCCTCAGCCTCCCGGGTAGCTGGGACTACAGGTATGCACCACTGTGCCCGGCTAATTTTTTCTATAAATATATATTTTAGCTGTCCAGAAAATTTCTTTCTATTTTTAGTAGAGACGGGGTCTTGCTCTTGCTCAGGCTGGTTTTTTTTTTTTTGAGACAGAGTCTCACTTTGTTGCCCAGGCTAGAGTGAGTGCCATGGCGTCAGCCTAGCTCACAGTAACCTCAAACTCCTGGGCTCAAGCAATCCTGCTGCCTCAGCCTCCCAAGTAGCTGGGACTACAGGCATGTGCCACCATGCCCGGCTAATTTTTTGTATATATATTAGTTGGCCAATTAATTTCTTTCTATTTATAGTAGAGATGGGGTCTCGTTCTTGCTCAGGCTGGTCTTGAACTCCTGAGCTCAAACAATCCGCCCACCTCGGCCTCCCAGAGAGCTAGGATTACAGGCTTGAGCCACCGCGCCCGGCCCTCAGGCTGGTTTTGAACTCCCAACCTTGAGCAATCCACCCGCCTCGGCCTCCTAGAGTGCTAGGATTACAGGCGTGAGCCACTGTGCCCGACCTTTCATCTTTCAATACCCAGCTCAACTGTCTCAACTCTCCCAGTCAGATGCTCACTCTTTTTATTTTCCCATTACAATACATAAATGCCTAACATGGATCACATGGTTCTCTTGTTTGCTTATATTGATATCTTCCACTAGATTGTTCTCCTGTCTAGGAGCAATAGCATTTCATTTTTGCATTCCCGGTGTCCAGGATGGTTTGGTGAATATCGAGTTTATCATGTCTGAAATCATCCTGCTTTCTGACTCTAAGCTTCTTCAAGTTCCTTATCCTTTCTGTTTCTCTTTCTGACTGCAAACTCAAATTCCCTGTTCTAATTCCTAGCTTGCTTCTTTTAATAAGTGTTTCCTAACCTACTCTTCCTCTTGCCTGCCCCATAGGTCCAAATTTGGTGCTGCTAAATTCTGTTTCCTTGGGGGTGACTTTTGCTTTTTTGTTGTCTGGGAGGGAAGGCAGGGTTTACATTTCAAAACACAATATTAAATTGTGAGAGGAGTGTGTGTTTCTTAAATCCCTATCAGGAATCCAGGTTTCACGGTGGAGCAAGGGCTCTCGTTCTGGAGGTCGCCAGCACTAAAAGAATCACTGGGGTGGGAATTCAGCTGTTGGTTTTATTACTGCACCTTCAGAGTCTGGAGACTAGAAATGGTCCCACGCTGCAGAAATGCTCTCACTTCAAGGAGCCTGCCTGTTCTTTCCTGTGCCCTGCCCCTTCCCATAGGCTGTGGCGGATTTTATATGAAGGAGGCTGGGTCGCTGACCTGTTTGGCTCTGCACTGTTTGTGCCGTTGCCCTGGACGCTGGGAACAACTGAGCTGCTGTCTTTCACAATCAGCTCACCTGCTGAGTAATGGGCTGGCTGAGGGCCTGCCTGGAGCCACAGGCAGCATTTCCTCCCTCTGAAATGAGCTGAGGTTCTGGTCAGGAGCACTGAAGGAGTTTCCACCCTTCTCTTGGTCCTTAGAATGAAAAATTTTACAGCGGTAACAGGTCATTGGAAATGGGGAAAATATCTGTGCCCTTTGTCCTGAGTCCAGAGAGACCTAAAAAAAAAATCCAGGAGCAGGGAGGCACAGGCTGCATGGCACAGAGGTGATGTCGGGACAACACTCTGGAAGCCTGGACATTCCCAGGCTGGGGAAGCCACCATTGGGCTTGGCACTTTCTTTTCCCCCATCCTTCCCACATTTCTCCATTAGTATTAACTGGGGCTAGAAAAGCCCCTGCCTTGTGGAGAAGCAACCCAGAGGACAGGAGCATGTTTTATTTAGAGTGATTTCCTGTTGCAACCAATCAAAGGTGATGAGACCTTTGCAGGCATTTTTGCCCAGGGAGTGGTGGGTGTGGGTAGGGAAGTGTGTGTCCAGGTTGGGGAGAACCTGCCGTCCACAGCACTGCTCCCGGCGTCCCTTTCTTTGCTGGGACTCCAAGGTGCTGGGCGTGGGGAGGGAGGAGACAGGAACACGGATCCACCAGCAGGGAGCTCAGAGCACAAAATATGGAGCATTCCAGGCAACTTGGCTTGGGTGTGGCCAAACTTCCCAAACACTATTACTGTAGTACAGTGCAGAGGACTGAAGACCCTTGCGGGTCTCCAACTCAGGAGCAAGTTTTCTTTGAAGGCTCATGGGTTTTTGTTTGTTTGTTTGTTTTCTTGTTAACTTGAAAAAAAAAAAATACTTGGAAACTATCTTAAGCTTAAGATAGTTTCCAAGTATTTTGAAGGCTCATGGGTTTTTGTTTGTTTGTTTTCTTGTTGACTTGAAAAAAAAATACTTGGAAACTATCTTAAGCTTAAACTATCTTAAGCTTTCTTAAACTGAGAAATTGAAAATACAGTTCAAAGAACTTTTCCCCATCTGAACCATTTAAAAGTCAATCACCTACATATTCTATGAAAATACCACTTTGATAACAGCAGTGACCTCTGAGAAAGAGGCTGTAATTGAAGGGGAGGGCAAGAGACTTTTGTTTTCCTGTGTGGTTTCTGTACTGCTCGATGTTTATAACAATGAGTGTCCATGTATGCATTACTCCTTTGTTTTAAAAGTAAATGAAAAGGTAAAAGTAATAATGAAAACATTTTCTAAAAGCATACATTACTGGCACAATGCCCCACAAACAAAGACATTCCCTCCATAACCTCAACTTGCCTGTTCAATCAGGAAACCCACAGGGACACACGCCTGCCGCCACCCGTCTGTCCATCCAAATGCCCCACTCAGGTTCCTCCAGTTGTCCCTGAGTGTCGGTTACCTGTTTTGCTCCGCCCCAGACCAGGCTTTATGACCTGGTTGTTCAGGAAGGAAAAGGAAGGGAAAGGGAAGTATATAATAATATATAGTCACATACACTTATATATAGTTTTTGGTACTGTTCTGCTAAAACAGCTCAGACTTTAACTGAGATATTCAAGTAAATTTTGCCCCTCTGAGCAGCTGCCCCCTCAAGGCAAGCAGACAGTGCTGCCTTGGTATGGAGGAAGCCCTGTGCTAGGGCACATGGCACTTGCCTCTAGTAGGGCCCTTTGGGACAGCGTACAGGCTGGACACCTGTGTGCGGTGGGCCCTGCAGTCTGACTGCCCGAGTCCATCTCTGAGCCAACCAATTCCTGTGTGAACTCAGACCACGCCACTGTAAACCAAGGGGTGAATGCAAGAACCACCCACGGCATTGCTTGGCGGACCACAGGAGCAGTAAGTGTTACCTCCTGGCACTGCGGCACTGTACCTCATTACACAGTGTCCTAATGTAATGAAGTCCACCACAGCCCAACCGGAGGGCCCAGGAAAGTATGTGGGTTCAGCCTGTGGCTTCAGGGAGCCCCAGCACACAGCCCTGGGTAACTGGGTGTGTTTTCCCAGCTCCAGAGACTGAGGCTGGCTTTCTGCACCCCCTCTTCTCGTGCTGGAGGAGCCGGGAACAAACAGGGAGAACATCCAGGCCCTGCTTCCCTGCCCCACTTCCTACTTCCCGCCACATCCTGAGGAAGAACAACGCAGCAGATGGGGGAAAGGAAACAGGACCAGGCTGAGTGGTTTCAGAACAGCACCCAGCTCCCAGCGGCTGCTGCCGGGAGGCTGGCCAGGGCTCCAGGGAGCAGGGATGACAAATAGCTTTGGCTTTGTTCTGGTTTCTTTGTGTGGTGACAAGAGGGCAGGACCCCAAGGCTCCACCTCCCACCCCTCACTCCTGGGGTGGTGGTATCTCTAGACAGCAGGAAGAAACTCCCTCCCTGCTCCCAGCCTGCTTCGAAGCTGGCCACCAACTCGGTTTGCAGGGGATTTTTCATGACACACCAAGAGTCTCCCGGGTTATTTGGGGATGTGAGGTTTGTGTATGGGACAGGGAGCCTGCTTTCCTGGTGAGGTCACTGAGACTTGAGTTATTACCTTGCTTTCCTCGGCCTGAGCAAACGGCAGGAATGCCTTGGAGGAACGTTTGTGAAACACCAAATCTCTGCCTACTGACACTGAGCAGGCCAGCTTGCGCCAGACCCTGGGGCTTGGTAGTTCTTTGGGCCTGAGGGTACCTGCCTCTGTGACCTGCCTCAGGACGGAAGGGCTGGAGCCCGGCTGAGGCAGGACGGGCAGGGGCCGGCTTCCTGGTGGGGGCTGGAGCAGGCGAGCCAGCTGTGCTGTCCTGGGCTGATGTGCTCTGTTGTTCATCACAGGGCTAATTTTGCTGGTAAGGAATGCAGGCGAGAGGCCAAGAGCAGCATTTGGCAGCTCCTGGAGAGGGAGAGTCGTTTGAATTAAAAAATTGGTCACCGCCCTGCACTGACTATGGGCTGGGGACGGCTGGCCCGCACTGACCCGGCGTGCGGGCTGCAGGCACTGGCCGTTCCCTTCGTGCTGCGCCCTGCACCGCACACACCGGGAGCCGGGGGCTCAGCCAGCCTGGAGCCCCTGCCTGCAGCCCCTGCCCGCCTGCTGCAGACGCCTGGCACCCGGCTCTGAAAACCATTCTATTTTCAGTCCCCGCCTAGCTCTTCAGCCCTCATTCCTGTCTTGAGCTGCCTGAGTCACTTCTCCCAGCTCTGCTTCTTTCTGAATGGAACGGATTAGCATAACACCATATGTTAGAGGAGCGATTCACAATTTACAAAGCCCTGCCTTGCACCAGATCTCTTCTGAGCTTTTTCATCAGCCTGTGAGGTTGACTGGGCAGGTAATTGAATCCACGGATTCAATTCATTCCACAGATGATGGGAGACAGAGGGTCAAGCAGCTTGACCACGCGAACACACCCAGCACACACCCGCAAGTGTGGGGCTGAGTCCTAGCACCAGGCTTCCGGCCTCGAGTCTGGGGCTCATCCCAGCTCCCCACACTGTCCAGGGTGTCCCTGGTGTTCGGGGCTGGCGAGTGGGACCTTGTGGGACCCTGTGGGGTCATCTGTGCGATCCCCTTCCTTCCTTTTTCATGGAGGACATCTGCTTCCCAGGAGCGGGAGGGTTGCCCTTTGATTCCAAGAGATTGAAACTGCCGGTGGGGACCAGCAGCGCTCTGGACGGAGTGGAGAAAGTTGCCTTCCCATGTGGGCTCCTGACCCATCCTTCCCTCCCTCAGCACTTCAGCCCCCTCACCTTGCCTTCCAGTCCCTAAGAAACCGCGCCCCCTTCCTGTGTCCACTTGCTCTCAGGTGTAAACACCTGCGGCAGTTTAAAGGGCGCCCCCTCCACACCTCAGCCTGCCTGACACCAGCGTGGCGGGCACATTCAGGCTGTTGTCTCCAGGAGGACAGAGCGTGGGCAGATGACACAAGGGGACAAACGCCGGCCATGGTGTTGAGTGGGTCCTGGAGCCCCTCTCCATTGTGCCAGGCATCACCCATGGCTGCCGGTCCCTGGGGAGGGAACCAGGGCCAGCGGGTGGGGGGCGTTTTGGGGAGCTCTGGGCACTGGCCAGTGCCAGCCAGTGTGGAGGCACAGTGACATTTTCACACATGTGCAGCCATACGGGTGCACACCAGCTGCATATCGGCGCTGATTATTTCATTTAATCTCTTCTAGGACATCTGAAGCAAGATATGACATTTTCTTTTTAACTACTGAGGAAACTGGGTCTCTGTGAGGCTCAACGAGGGCCCACAGCTAGTGAGCGTTCCTGGTATTCTGGAATTCAGAGCATGGGGGGCCCACGACGGGAGCCCCACCAGAGGCAGAGGAGCAGGGTGCGGGGGAAACCAAGGAAGGGACAGACAGGGGAGAGTGTGTGTGTGTGTTGACTGGGAAGATGGCTCGGGGAGCATCACGAGGGGAGACACCAGGAACCTGAGAACGAGCCTGCCCCCACCCGTGATTTCGCTGTGGCCAGAACCAGTCCTGGTGGAACAGAGAAACCATTTCCAGCGTCCGCTTTGCCCGTTCATCCAAATGTTGTCCCTTGGAGACACATGCAGTCACACTTGGAGCACTCGCTGGGGCATTTCTGATTTTAAAAATAGCTAGTGTCTTGGCTGGGTGCAGTGGCTCATGCCTGTAATCCCAGCACTTTGGCGAAACTGGGCAGGAGGATCCCTTGAGGCCAGGAGTTTGAGACTAGCCTGGGCAACACCCCATCTCTAAATAAATAAATAAATAAATAAATAAATAAGCCTCAGTGCTGGCCCCGGGCAAGGGGACGAGTCTTGTGGCAACTGTGTGCAGAGGGGCAGCCTGGGGAGGGGGGATGTGGCCCCGGGTCTCCAGGACAGCTCAGGCCTCAGAAGTCTGAGGGGTGTGGGAAGGGCCTAGGATGAGTCTCTCAGCGTGGCTCCCCCAGAGCCTGACAAGGGACAGAAAGGCGGCTAGCATAGTCCCCGCTATCCCATCAACGACTGTGGTTCATTCTGCTTCTGTTTTCTACCTTCCTCTTCCTCCCAACAAACGGTATTAATAGGCGTGAGTCTTGTCCCAGGTCCAAAGTGACAAAAAATTAAATTTCTAGGCATGTGGCCTGGCCTTTGGAAGGAGATCTTTGTCACTGTGCATGGCAGTGATGCACTCAACACACACCTTTGGTGGAGGCTGACATTCTGGTAAAACATTAAAAACCAAATGCAAATTCTAATCTTTAGGAGAGTCATCTTTTTGCCTGTGTTTTTTCTTGCTTGTCCCTTGGTCTCTGCCAATTTAGAGTTGGAGACAACGTGCCACATGATTCCTTTTAAAATTGGGCTCTGGCTGGTGCTGTTTCTCCTGCCTACTGCCCATCTGCCAGCTCTACAGGCAACATGAACTCCGGGAGGGGCGGGGAGGCGCCGCTGAGGGTGCTCAAGAAGGAACTGAAATATGGGCCTGGACTTGGTCCTAACAGAGGTGCTTTCATTACCCTAAATGTCCTGGAAATCCTGTTGCCTCTGGCTCCAGAGACTCCAGGCTTGGTCATTCCTGGATGGCCGTTTGCATCAAGCCTTGGCATCCTTCTGCAAGTGGCTGTGACATGAATCACGGGGGCAGTCCCCAGCGAGGCTGAACATGAGGTGAGCACAGAGGAGGAAGGCTGCATCCCCCTGTAGGCTGGCAATGGCCCCTGGGCCCACTGGGGCTTGTGGAGGATAAGGGGACTGAGGAAGGGGGGGTCAGCGATAACAGGGAAGATTGTGAGCCCAGGGAAGACAGGTCGTCAGCCTAGACCCCACCAGAAGCGCCCTTGGTGTTAACAGCTGGGCAGGACCTGTGATATCAAAACCAGACATTGCCTTAAGATGGAAAGAACAGGCCCAGGGCTCTTTCTTACCATCCCTCTCATTTAAAGGAACAGTGAGGTCCAGATACTTAGTTCTTTCGCTTTGAGAAAGTCAATAAGGGAGCCTCAGGCATGCACTTGTAGTGGTTTATTAACATCACAAACAAAGCATACTTTTATTTTTATTTGAACTGGCCAAATAAGATGTTCTATACAGGGCAAACATGAAATATTTAAATTAAAAATAAATAAGTTAGTTCCACCGTATATAAATCTCCAGCTGCCACATACAAATGAAAGATATCAGTTATAAATTAAATAAGTTAAAATAAATAGTTGTAGGTTGCTCTGTTAGGTCCAGCATAGATCACCTGTTAGCTCCCTAACTTTGTCCTGGACCCCAGCATCTACACTGAATAACACGACTGCACAGTCCACTGGGACTAGCCCCTCACTGAAAGAGCACCTGGTGCCCAAGTCTCCAAATCATGTTCAGATATGAGGATTGGATGTTCAGGGTCGAAAACAATGGCTGAAGAGCAGAGATCAGCAAGGTGAGAGCCCAGAAGCTCAGGCCTCTTATCCACCCCCATTGCTTTCCTAACGTTCACCTGGAGATGTAGAAACAGGTAACTCAAACTCAGCAAAAAGCAAGGCCTGGGCACAGCATAGCAGTCCTAATATAACAGTTGTGTCTGAGACCTGCAATGTGGCCAAACACTTCTTTGTAGCAAGACACGGCAATGTCCAACATAGTCTTGGGCTAAATTTTTGGTTTCATTAAGTGGGTTAGATTAATTTAATCTAAAAAGAAAAAAAGCCTTCTGGAAGCAGAGTTTGGGCAACAGATGACAAATATACAAGGCATATGTCACTAATCCCCTCCACAGGCAGGCATTACTAATTGATCACTGCACTCTTCTAGCTCAGATTCTATCTCCATACAGAACTGCAGGCAGCATCTACCCATCAATTTTGTTTAGCACTTGAGATGAAAACTATTTAGTAATGTTGGTATATCTCTATGTGCTGAACTATTTTGCATGAAGGAGTAGACATAACACAGGCACTGAAGCCTGAAGACACTTACGAGTTAGGCGCCTTCAGTCTTATCATCTAACCCCTTTGAATTGGTGTCTATTAAATTGGTAAGACCACCTCACTGAGAGCTGTTAGAAAGATTAGGATAATGTATGTACAGTGCCCCGTATCGTCCATGGAGCATAGTAGGCATTTAATAAATGATAGCTATCATTAGTAGTAGTATATTTTCATTTTAAGGCTACTGATGTTGACAATGGAGTTGATGGTGACATTTCCATTGAAAGAAGGAAAGTATAATATTATGTATTAGGTTGAACCGCATGAAATTGATATTCAATGTTTTTGACATAAAAAATGGCAATTTCTTCTGGGTCAACCTAATGATATGTGATGATGTGTTTCATTCAAATCACTTTACTTGTTCCAACTTTTTCAGATTCTTCCCTCAGAGGTTCCCCCTAGAGACTTACTTCCACCATTCAAAAACTTCCTCAAATCAGTTGCTTAGAGGAAGCAAAGCAGGGAGTCTGCCAGAGAGAAGTTGAGGACCTGGGGTCTAGTTCCTCTTCCCAGTATCAAGTCACATAACCGCCACAGCTCTCAATTTCTCCATCTATATCTGGGAAGAATGGTGCTTTCCTCAACAGGGCTTTGTGAAGATAAGAAGAGATAAGGGATGAGAAAGCACTTTCAGAAGTTAGAATCATTATACCAAAGCAAGGTATTATGATAATACCACCTCAGAAAACATTAGCATTCAACATTTAATTTTTAATGTTTTTCTATAGAAAAACTGCACAGAAAATAGAGAATTCATGCAGTCATGCCAAATGACCATCAAAATCGATCTTGATGATACTCTCAAGTGTATATTAGAACTACTAAGTTAATAGATAATGCTTTGTCCTTCAAAATTGTACCTCATCCAGGTGAAATCAATGTGATAATGGGAACAGTAAGAACCATCATGTTTACAAATGCCTCAAAGTCAAGCTCTTAAATTTACACCAGAAAATAACACTTTAGAACAACTCACAGGAAGACAGAGGAGTCCTCCTCTTCTTTTCTTGGAGGTCTATAAAATGGGCTGGTGTGGTTTTGCATAAAGATGGGGATATAAACTTTATGAGCTCCTAAAGTCACTTTCAAACCAATGACTTTAGCAATTTGCACAGTTTTATTTTGCCTTCAAGGGACGTTGTTTTCCGTGCCCTAAGCCAGGGTGACCAGTTAGTGAGGGAGGATGATGTGTTGTGGCCAGGCGAGTGTGGCTCAGCTCTGATCTTGGAGCTTTCTCCCCTTGTCCAGGGAACCTTGGCCAGTGCGGGACATCTGGGGAGGGTCACCTTTAGTCAGCCTCAAAGGCGCTGTTAGTGGCTCCCACATATTCCGACTTCTTCTTGTGCCTTGTCCACATTTTCCGGAGGATGCTGGAGACACCGCAGGAAGCACTGCCTGTCAGCGGCAGGGAGGCTTCTGCTCCTTGGGGAAGGGTTGGGTACTCTTCGGTCATCTTCTTGAGATGTCTGGATCTAAAGTAAAGCCAGGGGTGGGCGGGGAAAGTGGTCACTTCACTGAGCCAGACTTAATGTGGCCACAGCTCTCCTCCTCGGCTCCTTCATCCCGTGACCAGGCTCTGCACATCAGAGGGACCCTCACAGGGACGGCTCCATGTCCCTACCCCTCCCATCTCTCATGAACAGTGACCTTGCTAGAAAGGGCAGCTGTCCTAGTGCATCAGCTACTGAAAGAACACGAGGCTTGGGGTTGAATCCTACTCCCCTCTCACTACGTGACCTCGGGCAAGTGCCTTGACCTTGCCCAGCCTCAGTTTCCTCACGTGCAAAATGAGGATAATTTCTTCTAACTCATGGGGCTTCTGTGAGGACAAAAATGAGATAATAAAGCAACTGTCTACATTGTAGACCCTCAAAAATGTTCATTTTTCTCCCTACCTGCTTCCCTCAGGTGAAATAAATGGCCTCCCTTTCCTGTAGCCAGGGTTCTGAAGTGAGGAGGACTGAGCTGAGAGAGAAAGGACTCATTTGCTGTGCTCAGTTGTCCACACATTACCTCACTTAGCTTTCACAGTAATCAGGACGGTACCTCTGTCATTCCTGTGTTACTGTTTTGTTTTTGAATGGCTGGGGACGCGGGGACAGAATAACTGCCTGAAGTCGTGGTGCGTTGGGGGCAGTGGCAGCCTGGAAAGCAGATCTGGGTGAAGAGCCCAGCCTCTTACCATCCTGAAACCCCTTTTGTGCTGCCTGTGGTGTGGACGGGGTGGTGAGGGGCACAGGCGCACATGCCGAGTTGAAATGCTCGCTGTGTCAGGGCGACGCCCGGGGTGCTGGGGCTCACCCACTCCCGCTGCCTCGCGCTGCTTGGGGTCAACTTAACAGGCACCGCAGGGCCGTAAGCCTGGTGTGGAGCCTCTGTGTCCGATGAGCTTCCTCCCCTGCAGGTGGGGGGTCCCGGACTCACTCGTGAGGCACCTCCGACACCCGTGTGTCTACGGGGGGTTCTGAATATGGCTCGTGGTTACACTCATCTAATTAACCAAGAACCCTCCCCGCTGACACTTCTCCAAGTGTAAAGAATGGCGTTAACGAAGCAGAAACCATGACAAACAGGCCAGCGTGATCCTGGGGAACCCGCTGGCCTCATTAGGAGGTTTCCAGCCACAGGTCTGTGCGCATCCCGGGAGCCTGTCCGCCAGGCCACCTGTCCCTCTTCTGCAAAGGACCAGGACGGCGGGTGCCCAGCACTTACCCTCTCATCAGAGCAGCTCCCTTCTCCAAGCCAGGGGCAGCTGCCTCCACCGAGATCCGGGGCCCTGGAGGAATCTGCCGAGAGGAAGCGGGAGGGACGGTGAAGATGTGTCTAGTTCCCGCCCTGGCAAGGACTGCAGCCCTCTGAAAGGCGGGCGACTGAATCGGACCGCCACTAACCTGGGCAACAGTCCTCACCCTTCAGCAGGCGTCTGACTCCCCTGGAGGGTTTGACAGGACAGTGCCGGGCCCCATCCCAGTTTCCAAGTTGGCAGGCCTGATGTGGCCTGAGAATCTGCATTTCTAACAAGTTCCCAGGTGTCTCTGGTGCTGCCAGTCCAGGGCCCCACCTTGAGAACCACTGACCTAGAGAAACTTGAGAGAGCCCAACTCAACCCTACATAAGAACTGTCATCCTCGCCCCCCGTTGCCTGTGTCCAGTTTGTTGTCCAGTCCTACAGATTCTTGCTTTTACTAGGTTGCCTAGGCCAGGGCCAGCCTCTCCATTTCCTCTGCTGCAGCCTTCGAGGCACAGTCCCCCTGGACCTCCTTGTTTCCCAGCAGACCTGCTGCAATCTGCACGCCCCTCCTGGGCTCTAGCACCACAAGGACTCCTTGCTGCGGGGCAGACTGTGGCCAGCTCTGCAGCTGCTCCTCGGGTTCCTCCACGTCACCCGTGCAGCCTGTCCTCTGTCACTCCCCCATGTGTCAATGCTGCCAGTTCCCACAGGGGCGGGGGGTGGGGCTCACACATAGCCCCGCACCTTTCGTGCATTCTCCAATCAATCGTGGCCTCATCTCTGCCTGCCCTTCAAACCCTCTTCCTCCAGGAAGCCTGCCCTGAGGCTGGTGGCCCAAGTTGCTCTTTCTCCGTCCTCGTGTCCCCACAGCACTGAGGGCCTATGTGACACACTTTGGCATCCCACCTATTCCGTCTTTTGGTGGTTTTTGTCACGAGTTTGTCCGGTCTCCTGGTTCCTACAAAGACTGCCTGGCACGTGGTGGGCCTGAGACTTGACCCCTTTGGCACCTCCCAAAGGAGGTGGTGAGTACTTGGGAACGTGCGGTGGGTTGAAAATTAACTGCTGGCCTAAGCAGGGCTGGGTCCAGAGGTCGCTCAGTCAGCTGATGCACGCTGTGGTTTGCTCTTCTGCCCTGAGCCCCAAAGAAGGCTTCAAGTCACCACATTCCTAAAATCACTGGGAAATTCCAGGTCAAGGCGCCATCGTTCACCATCTCCCTCTCTCCTGAGCCAGACAAAGGCTGTGGGCAGAGTTACTGTGCCACCTTGTGGCCTCTCTGGAGCGCTCCCTCCCCACTGCCAAAGGCTGGGTGGACATACCCCTAACCTCTTAGCTCTGGAGGACAGGGGGCCGGGGGCTCCTTGTTCCATTCCTTATCTCCTGTTTCCTTAGTCTAATATCATCCCGTGCATTTCAGTGTCGAATCAGATTTAGCTGTGTGGGTCTGGACCCCTATCCTGCCCTGAATTGTGGGCCTCTGATGAGCTGTGGGAGCCCATTCCCCACCCCCAGGACCAGAGGAAGGGGCCAGCCATGCTGCCTTGTCCTCCTCTTCTTTGTTGTCCCCTCTCCTTTGTAACTATGTCTCTCCATCCCCACCCTGTGCCATCCCAGATCCCTCTGGCCAAGAGCACCATCTGAGTCCAGCCTAAGGGCTAGGGTGGGTAAAAGGCCATGGGTCACCCTCTTCCCTTCAACCTTGCTCTTTTTCTGGGTTTGGCCAATGGCAGCTGTTGGAGCTGTCATAGCTTGATATTCCCTCTGTGCCAGCCATCCTGGTTTCCCCTGAGTACAAGGTTGGGAAGGGGGCCTCCCTGACAAACAGCTTGTTTCATCCCTGCCCTTGGTGTGGATTTCTGAGAATAGTGAGGACCTAAATGAGATCCCTGGACTAGGTCTCCTGCCCAAACCAGGAGTGAGTGAAGCACCAGCATCTCTGTCTGGTTTGTTCTCGAAAGATGAGGGGCTGGCACAGACAACATCTTGGGTCTCTTCTCACATTGTACCCTCCATGAATGTCGACAGCTGACACTCAGAGAGTCTAGATGCCTAAGCCAGCCTCGCCTCCAGGCACTGCTGACTCTGCTGAGAAGGAATCGGACAGTCACGCCCAGAGGATGATGGAGATGTACTGACAGACCCAGAGATGCACCACTGGATCCCCCTTCAAGGAAGCACAGCTGCCCATCTGTGGGAGGGAGGATGGCAGGGTGGGCCTTGGCTGCAGAGGACCACCTGGCCCAAGGTCACGCTCTTCCCTGGGCAGCCCACATGCTGTGGAGGAGGAGGGAGGATAAAATCTCAGCCACTCTGGACCAACTCAGACCAACCTGAATGGGCGACACTTGCCCCAGAGCTCCCCAACAGGTGTTGGGCCTGCATCACGCTGCAGCTGCTCCCTCCACACAAGACCTGCCTTCCCCGCTCCGGTTACAGGTGTTGACCCCTAATATACATCAAACCCCAAACCCCAGATCTCAGAGTCTGCTTCTGGAGAACCTGACCTATAGCAGATACCCCCACAGGTGTCTCCGTCCTGACATGGCTGGCTGTTATGGACTGAATGTTTGTGTCCCCCCCCAAATTCATGTGTAGAAGACCTAACCCCCAGTGTTATGGTATTGGGAAGTGGGGCCTTTGGGAGGTGATTAGGTTTAGATGAGGTCACGGGATAGAGCCCCTATGACAGGATTAGTGCCCTTATAAGAAGAGGAAGAGACACCAGACATTTTGCTTTCTGAGCACGCACAGAAGGCCATGTGAACACACAGTGAGGAGGCGGCCGTCTGCAAGACAGGAAGAGAGCCCTCAGTCAACACTGAATCTGTTGGCACTGTAGTCTTGGACTTCCCAGCCTCCAGAGCTGTAAAAAAAAATGTTAAGCCACCAAGTCTATGATCTTTTGTTACAGCAGTCTGAGCTAAGACACTGGTGTTCCATGTTTTCACAGTGCTTGAGAACCTTACATCACTTTCCACCTATAGCTGCATCTGGGAATTAGTTAGGCGTTTCCACCTGGCAGGGGCCTACCCTAGAAACCAGTTCTTTCTTCCCATATATAAGACATCTGTTGGATAATAGCTGCTTCTGTTTGCCTAAGAGCTGCATTTTTAGCAAGAAAAAGCAGCCAGTGATGTTCCACAAGGGCACACAACAGGACCAGCTGGTAGCTTTTAGAAGCAAAAGATGGCCAGTTATGCTTTTCTAATAATTCCCAGGCCAAGGACAAAGGACACTTAGTCTGTCTTCATGGCAAAATAGAACCACACATGATGAGAAGTTTAAAGCACGGCAGATACAACTAACCAGGCTTATTTTACTTACCAAAGATTTTCCATATGCTCGATTCCCACATAGATTCGATGCTTTGGGTTCCGAAATCCCCACTGCAAAGTTGAATGGGAGAGACATTACTCAGTGGTACTCCGTGTTCTGCCTCCCTGGGGTTCTGCATCAATTCCCTCGTTAGCCAATCAGTCATAGCAGGGAATTTCTAAAGGCCTTTTGCTTCCAAGCAGCAAAACCAGGCAGTAGGGTCAGGTGGTGAGGCCACTGCCACTCTTCCAGAGGGCTGGAACTAAGGTCTGGATAAGATCAGTGTGTCTATGCAGGCCGACTGACTGAAACAAATGTACTGCTCTCATGGAGAGTGGTTGTAATGGGGGAGGCTATGCACATGTGGGGGTGGGAGTAGATGGGAAATCTCTGTATCTCCAGCTCAGTTTTACTGTGAACCCAAAATTGCTCTAAAAAATAAAGCCTATTAGAAAAATCACAGATGTGGAAGCATTTAGCATTGTGTCTGCATGCAGTAGGTACTCCGAGAATGTGCCCTCAGCTCTTCCTTCCTTCCTAAGGTCTCAGATCACGAGGTTTAAAGGGCTCTTAGGAGTTAAGTCTCTACAGCTGGGATCAATTATGTAACAGTGCTCCTGGACACCCCTCTAAAAAGAAGCAGAGAAGTCACACCTGTGTTGGGAAGTTCAGCCCCATTAATGTGGAAGGACTGGAGTTTGTCAGATCAGCATCCTGAAGCACTGGCTACATAAGATGTATGGGTGGAAAACTTTCTTTCTTTTTTGTTGCCCCAACCTACTTCTGAGTAATTTCTACCCTGAAGTGCCTGAGGCTACAGGTGTGGAGCTGAGGTAGCGGTGTAAGGTAGGAAAGTTGGCTTTCAACACAGGTCCCTCCTGGTGCAGATGTTCCAGGACAGGCACACCTTGTCGTACTAAAGCATGTAGAGATGAAACTCCCCTCCCCCAGGAAGACATCTCAGTGCAATACAATGAGATGGTGCGAAACTTCCAAAATCAAACCACAAAGAACGGTACGCTGGCATAAAGAACAGCAGCTCATATTTTCATCTGTGCCAGGCGCCGTGCTGAGTATAAAGCACTTTCACCCTCACCTCTTAGGGTGCTAAGAGGCAGATATCCTAATAGTCTGCATTTTCTAGTTGAGGAAACCCAAGCTTAGAGATACATGACAGTGTGATGAAGCCAGATAAGGATGACTTGGCAAGTAGTGAACTGATCTCTTTGGTGGTCTTGCAGGCCTGAGGAGGCTTGACTGAGGGGCCCCCTAACCCAGCCTGGGAGGAGGTGAGTTTGCTGGGCGGAGACGCAGGAAGGGTGCCTGCAGCGGGAACAGCGTTAGCGGGGGTCGGGAGGCAGGATATAGAGGAGCAGTTGAGGATGGAGCTATGCCACAGCTCAGGGCTGCTCCACCTGATAGAACGGTGGGGGTAGGGGTGTCACATGAGGTGGCCCTGGAGAGGTCAGTGTGGTCTGGAGCGGGAGAGGACACAGCACTTAAAGCTGAGGATGACGGGGGCAGAGTTTTACTTTAGGAGGACCCCTCCTCTCTTGCCTTGTAGAGGGAGGGGTCCTTGAGGCTGAGACCTTCGCTGACTGTTGTCTACACAATGGAGATGAAGGAGACTGAGCCCTGGCCGCTTGAGGTAGGTACCAAGAGGGAGAGGTGAGAAGTACCTAGGAGTGTGTGCAGGGTGGGGAGGACAAGGAGGTGTTAGGGAAACATCCGGGAGACTTGCTGGAATGATGGATACTGGCCCCAGCTGAGAAAGGAAGAGAGGTTTGAACAAGTTGATGCTGAGGTGCCTGGGGGGACAGCCCAGTGAAGAAGTCCCACAGGCCCAGGAGGCGGGGCTGTCACCTTTCGAGGCACCTGAGGCTTCAGTCAGCCAGGTCTCTTACTTTGAGAGCCCCTGGGAACCCCAAGATTCCTCAGAGCATCTTTCTCCCATGTGAGAGGCTGTAGCATCCAGGTGCCTTCTCCTAGGGCTCTGAAAAAGGCAAGTCCCCAGATCTGAGATCTCTGGAGACCTACAGCTTCCTGAGGGAGTGAGGGAGAGTGGCTTGGCCTTTCCTGGGGACAGCACCAGGGTTTGCCTTTGACTCAGAAACGCTCACTGCCTCCCACCCCTTTTGGAATCTATCAGATTTGGGGAGCTGAACAAATTGGATCAATGCCTAGCTCAGTCTCTCTCTCCCTCTGTCTTTTTTTTTTTTTCAAATCTGACTAGCATATTCCCTGCATGAGCTGACTGTCACGTGTTGGGCAGATTCTCTCCATTTCATAACCTACTGCTCTTGTCTTTCAGAATAAAAGACTGACTCAGGCAGCCCAAGCTTCCACAGACTACTTAGAAAGGAATGAAAGTGACCCCTAAAACCAGAGAGTTGGGAAGACATCATTCCCTGGGGGAAGAGGCACTAGCCAGGGGATCAAAAGACCTGAGATGTAATCTTGGCTCTGTTGCTAACAAGCAGTGCGACCTTGGGTAGGTCAAACAGTTTCTATGGTTTCAGTTCTGTAAATTGGCAGACGGGTGGCTGCAGTGGATTGGAGGTTCTCTGACTTCAGCATGCGGTAGAATCACCTGGTGGGGGATGCTCATTAAAAGAGATTGATGGATGCTAACCCTGGAGTTTCTGATGCAATAAAATTTGCATATCCAGTAAATTTCCAGGGTTTGCTGCTGCTCCTGGCACTCCACTTTGAGAACCACTGCATCAGATCATCTCTAAATCCTTGCAACTCAATATGTTATCTATCCCCAGAGCAGCAACATATGGGAGCTTGTTAGAAAGATTAAATCCTAGGGCCCACCCAGTCCTACTGAATTTGAATCTGCAGAAAAACAAGATTCCCAGGTGATTCTTTGGCACATTAAAATTTGAGAAGCATGGCTCTAAATTCATTTTATGATTTTGTAGAAATGATAAATATTCTCTTTTTCTCTTTCCAACATACATGCACCCAACCACCCACCCACTTATATATAGACACAGAGAAAAATCTCTTAATTTGCAAGGCATATTGTGGTTTTTTTTAATGCTTTCACTCTGCATATATATACGTGTATGTGATCACTTAATAGAGAATATAGCTTGATTTATGTGTTCTTATACATAGGATCATAAGATTGTGTTCTCAGTGATCAAAGAAACCTTAGTGGTGCCATTTAGCATCTACGAAAGGGAAAAAAGGCAGATGGATGAAGGGACCATACTCAATGGAGACTCATTACAGCTCTCATAGCATACAAAATTCCCAAGGCCCAAAGGCTTTGAGGAGGACAGCCCAGACTTTCTATTGTGTATTTTTGGAGTTAAAATATGAATATGGTGTGGACATAACAGAAACAACCTAAACTAGCAATTACAGGCAAAATACTATCATAGACGTTGGTGGGCTAGAGACAGATTCCTGTTTAGCTGCTTGGGGTGGAAGCCCTTTACAAAACTAATATCCAAGGTAAGACAATAATGTTTCCAGTTTTCAAAACAAATTCGCCCCTAAATTCTTTTTATAGATTGGTGTTTAAGTCATTCAAATTTAAAATGGCAAGACTTTAGGATAGCAGTTTATAAAGAGCTGTACAATGAGACACCACACACACACACACACACAATGTTAAATAAATAACGTGAGCTTCCTTTGCTTCAAGGGGTCATGGTTTTCTCTCCCCTGCAGAGCTTATTGATTTATATTTTCTCCTGAACACAGCACCACTGCCTGTGGAGCAAGATGGGACATAACAGCGTCTTTGCTCGTCACACTCAGAAGCCCCTGTTTTATAGATGCAAGGTGGTATGTGGGGCTGCAAAAGGTGAGGCCCCGGAGCAGGTGCTTTCACAGCGGAAATAGCATTTATTTGGAAAAAAGTGCCGGTGCTCAGCTCACCAGCGAGCTCCAAACGCACAAAGTAGGCGGCAGACACCACCGCTGCCCTTTCCTGGGCCTGTGAGCAGCTCTAAGTGGGTCCCCACGCCCAGGGAGGCCCGGGGACCGGCCTGCAGCTCACATACCTGGTCTGGCGAGGGCTTTGGCGGGAGGCGCCCCGGGCGGCCGCGCGGTCTGCAGCCGGCCCACCCTGCGGCCGTCGCCCGGGTCCCTGCGGTCACCGCGGTGCTGCAGCAGCTCCAGGGGCCGGTGCGGGTACAGGTCCGACTCGATCACCACCTGCAGGGCCGGGAAGGACAGTTAGCTTATTCCTCTCCTCGGATCCCACCGCCCCCAGGACCTGAGCTCTGCAGATGGAGCTCGTGTTGACAAGGAATTTCTGGAGGCTTCCCTATTCTAGTGAATGGTAGGAGCTTGAGAAAACTCGGGTGGAAAACAGACCATAAATAATTAACTTTTATTTGACTTCAGATTGCCAAATGGTGCCATGGTGCGAGAAAATGAGGGTTCAGGAGGTTGTTGGCGGTCGAGGGTGTTCCTCAACAGCAGACCCTGCACAGGGTCAGGGGTTTGGTCCATTAGACGAAAAATCCAGGTAGATCAGCCGCCTGGTGGCCTGGCATGTTTTGTTTTGTTTTTGCAGAGGCAGAGTTTCCTATGTTGCCCAGGCTGATCTTGAACTCCTGGCCTCAAGCGATCCTTCCGCTAGGCCTACCCAAAGTACTAGGATTACAGGCCTGAGCCACTGCGCCAGCCTGATACATTTTGACAAGGGGCCGGGCTATTTGAAATGAAGACAGTCCTGGAAATAGGGTCTTACAGACTTTTCAGCCAAGTGGATGACACCCTGGTTCATGCAGAGGACAGCTCCAGAGGAGGCAAGACCTAGGGAGAGAACTGGGGCCCAGCTCATCCTCAGATTTTAGAAAGAAAGAAACTGCTGGCAAAATGGAGCAGGTGGGATCTCAGTGCTCCCGTGTTCAGTCATGGTCACCTGCTGCATAGCTATTTGGGGAAGTAGAGTCAGAAGAAATACCCCTTTTGGTCAGGGCCCACCAACATGGCCTTAAAAATTGTAATAAAAATACTTAAATCCGGGCCGGGTGCAGTGGCTCACACCTGTAATCCTAACACTCTGGGAGGCCGAGGAGGGCAGATTGCTCGAGGTCAGGAGTTCGAAACCAGCCTGAGCAAGAGCGAGACCCCCGTCTCTACTAAAAATAGAAAGAAATTAATTGGCCAACTAAAAATACATAGAGAAAAATTAGCCAAGCATGGTAGCGTATGCCTGTAGTCCCAGCTACTCAGGAGGCTGAGGCAGAAGGATCACTTGAGCCCAGGAGTTTGAGGTTGCTGTGAGCTAGGCTGATGCCACTGCACTCTAGCCTGGGTGACAGAGTGAGATTCTTATCTCAAAAATAAATAAATAAAAATAAAAATACTTAAATCATTGAAATAATTTAACTGTAAACACTTAAGGCAAAAAATGGCAGCCATTTTTATCTTACTATGGAGAGTCATGAAGGGAACCTTAGCAGTGTGGGCTCAGATCCTGCATGTTTATACACAGCCAGGACACTGAGGGTCATTCATGGGGATGGTGGGGGTGGGTGGACAGACCTTTCATCACAGCTATTCCTAATTTCATTTATTTTCATTCTGTCAGCACTGCACTCAGAGAGGGTAAGGATTGGTGTGGTGTTTTCAGACCCACTTTTTAGAAGGAGAAAGTAAGGCAGGATGTGAAAGTCTGAGGAGTCCACAGGAAGGCCCCACTGCCTTCCAGCATGTTCCCTTTCAGGATCAAGAGATGCCACCTTCCCAACCCACTGTGTGCACGGTGGGCACGGAGGAGAGTAGGGAGGCATTAGCTACTCAGCAGCCGATGGATGTGGGCAGTTTCCTGGGGGTGGAGATGAGGCCAGTTACTTCCCAGGTCACAACTTAGGGCCAAGTGTCTCTTCTGCAGTCCCCTAAAGGATGCCAACAGCAGGAAAGGAAAGAGGACAGGAGCCCAGCCCAGAAGGTTCCTGTTTCTTAGCTGGGCCTGGTACTTGGTTTTCATTTTCCACAACAACAGAGGCTCTGAGATGGCTCCAAGGCGGTGTGTGAGGCCTGCACCAGGGAAGGGACAGCTGAATGGGTGACTGTAGCCTCCTGACAGCCTGGTTTATTTTCTGGTCCACAAGACACAGTCTGGGCTTGCTGCTGGGCTGAGAGCCGGCTCTTTAGTGCCCTGAGTATAGGGGCAAGATTGGAGAATTGGGTTGGGGGGAGGGGAGACAAAGGTTTAATGCTGGAATTTTCCTTTCCTAGGTCAGCAAACTGCCTGCTGAAGTAGAGGAATGTACTAGGGCAACAGGCTTTTCTACAATAAAGTGATGCTCCCTGCTGGTCTCAGAGACAGGAAGAACAAAAGCCTCTGGCTATACCACACAAGCCCCAGGAGTTCACCCACTGATATCTTCCATTCACACTTTTGTTCATTTGTCAGCCTGGAGGGCTGACAGGGAGTTAGAAAGATAGTAAAGACCCAGATGGTGGAGAATCATCATCATTTGGGGCTACAGGGATCCATAGAAATGTTTCAGCCCAACTCTCTAATTTTACACATAGAGAAACTGAGGCCAAGAGAGGCCATATATTTTCACAGATCTGTAAGGAGAAGAGCCAGGACAAGAACCACAGTTTCATGCTTCTTCAGTGCTCTTTGTAAAACCCACAGAAGTGCCCACATTCAGACACGAACTTCCAAGTGCAATTGATTGCACAGTGGGCCATGAATGGCCATGGAAGTGGCTCCATTATACTGAAAGTTTAACCCACACGTTTGCATAAGTTTATCCCCTTGAGCTACTCCTATGATGTGGGAAGACTGGAGACGCTGTCTAGAGAAGGAACAGTGAGTGGCCTGGGTTTGGAAGAAAATGCAACTCAAGGAGAGTCAGAAAACTCTGATGTTAATGATGGCTCAGAGAGGAAAGAGATTTGTAGAGGAAGGAACCTGACATCCATTCACACAGTAGCCCAAGGGGTAAGAAGACATACAAATAAGAATTTTGGGCCAAAGAAAGTTGTAAATATTGGGATAGTTGCAAAATAAGAGTCATACCTGCAAGGTAATGAATCATAGTAGTTTTCAGACCACCAAGTTAAAGACAAAAAGGAACTCAAAGGGAAGCCAAGAGCCAGTTGCTTGAGGAAACAAGAGACTAGAGACAATCCTTTCCCCTTGGGGACTGACTTTTCCCATCTGTGGAAGGAGGGGGTGGACTAAGAGGCCTCCTCTGTCTCTCCTACCATGAATGTGCTGTGTGGCTGGGGCTGAGTTTTACAAGCAGAGGACGGGCTGGGCTAATGGGGAAAGTCAGAAATTCAGAGGAAAGCTGGAAGGACTGATCTATCCCACCTGAAGGAAGACTGGATATGGGAAGACAAGAGCCCAGCCGTTTGACCAAATGACTGATAATCTCCTGTGAAACTTTCTTAAACTCTGAATTACCTACAGACAAATCCTTCCCTTTCAATTTTTGGGAACACCTCACTCACTGCTTCTTGAAAGCTGGGAGTACTTTCCTTCCAGACTTTGGGCTTAAGTTTTTACAGACCACCAGGAGGATCAGAATCAGTTACCCTGAAACAAAGTTTTCCATCCATTAAAAAGGCCCTTCTCTTTCTTAATGTATAAAATGTTCTCAAAAGTCCTTACAGGCCGGGCGCGGCGGCTCACGCCTGTAATCCTAGCACTCTGGGAGGCCAAGGCGGGCGGATTGCTCGAGGTCAGGAGTTCGAAACCAGCCTGAGCAAGAGTGAGACCCCATCTCTACTATAAATAGAAAGAAATTAATTGGCCAACTAACATAGATAGAAAAAATTAGCCGGGCATGGTGGCGCATGCCTGTAGTCCTAGCTACTCGGGAGGCTGAGGCAGGAGGATTGCTTGAGTCCAGGAGTTTGAGGTTGCTGTGAGCTAGGCTGACGCCACGGCACTCACTCTAGTCTGGGCAACAAAGTGAGACTCTGTCTCAAAAAAAAAAAAAAAAAGTCCTTACAAAAAGGCATATAATTGGTAGAAAGTTAGGAAAAAGACATGAGTAAGAAACCTGTGGGCAAAGGTATTGAAATGATCAATAAATCTATGAAAAGATGAAGAATCACATTAATAATTATAGAAATACAAATTAATATATTTTTGTCTATCAGATTGTTAAAGATTGACATCATTGATACCACACAGTGTTGGCTTGGCTGTTCTGGAAAAGGTACTTTAAAACATAGTTGCTAGGCATTTGGCAATGGCTATGAAATGTTTTCACTATTCATATCCTTTGGCTTAGCATTTTCCTATCTATGAATTTATCCTCAAACATTTGGATCAGAACATAAGAATATGTTAAAGAATTTTTTGTGGCATTGTTTTAATAGAAAAAAGGGGAAACCCCACTGATGATTTGGTTAAATAATGGATGTAGAAAACTGCAGGTTTGGTTCGGGTAAATAAATTATATCAATAGCACATTCATACGGTGGTGTACTATGCAATCACTCTAAAGAATGGGGTAGAGCTATACATATGAATTGGCATGGAAAGATGTTCAGAATTTATTAAATAAGCAAATTGCAAAGCAGTATCAGACAAAGTATCAGACAATAAAGCATATTAGAGGTTAATACATAGGAAATTTTCACTTAGAAAAAAACCAATGCTTAGAAATTGCTCATATGTGTCAGGCTCTGGAATAAACATTTTTCATGTATGAGATCATTTGCTCCTTGTGCATTTGTCCTTAATATGTGTGCTCTTATTATCGACATTTAATGCTAAGGAAGTTGAGACCCTGAAAGGCCAGGCAACTTGCTCAAGGTTGCATGGCTGGAAATAGAACTGGGATTTAAACCCAGGCCATCTGACTCCAAAGTCTACACACCTAACCTTGCAGGAGTGGGGAACTGGCAGCCCCAAGGCCACCTGTGGCCTTCTGGATCCTTGAGTGCGGCCCCTCAACTGAATCCAAACTTCCTAGACAGGGGGATGAAAAAATTAAATGGAAAATTCCAGAAACAATTCATACATTTTAAATTGCATGTTGTTTTGAGCAGTGTGATGAAATCTCTCGTTGTCCTGCTCTGACCCACCCAGGATGTGAATCCCCCCTTTATCCAGTGCATCCACACTGTATGTACCCCCTGCCTGCCAGCAGCCATCTTGTTAGAGAGACTGGAAAGATAGATAGGGTTCAGTACCATCCTCACTTTTGGGCATCCACTGGGGGTCTTAGAACGTACCTCCCTTCAATAATGGGGACTACTTACTGTATTTTATATCTTTGTAATGTTTAACATTTTACAATAGACATGTACTGCTTTTGGAATTAAAAACATATATATATATACACATATATATATAAACTAATAAAACCCCATTTTCATTCCTGGGACACTTAAAAAAATTTTTTAAATGGAGAATAGGCTTTTAAAAATTGAAATACTTAAAAATTCAAAATGATAGTCTATGAGAAATTGTGATAAAATAGAAACTCTAGTAAAACTAAGTAGAAAGTTTTCCTTTTAAAATAAAGTGCAAAGATGTAGTGACAATTTCTATATAAACATATATATATAATGAGAAATGCACGGCATTATTAAGCTCTAAAGACATGTAAACTAATTTTAAGACAATGCATAGGCACATTAAAGTAGCAAAACATAATGTAAAAAGATGAAAGCCAATGTTGGTGTTGTGGAAGCCCCCCAAATGTTCAGAATTCCTGGAAGTATGTGACAAACTGTGAGCAGAAACCATTTAAAATCACTATTCTCCACATCTAGCACAATGTCTCACAGTAGAAATGCAAATATTTGAAGAATGAATGAGTGGATGGATGAATAAAATTGTTCTTATCCCTTTACCTGTGAGTTTTACTTGGAGGCCTATGCACTGCGGAATTAATCTAAAAGAGTAGTATTTTGTATGTAAGTTCATTGCCCTGCTATTTATAATAGTGAAAAAATGCAACATCACAAAGGCCAACAATGGGAAAACACCTATTTCAGGGATGCTATAGCATCATTGTGGACTCTAAACAAGACAAAAATGTGTGTATAAAACGAGGTTTACTCTCTGTGCCTGGGGAAAATGGAAGAATAGGAGGGTCCATTTCAGGGTTGCTTGGTGTCTGGTTGAGGTTGGTCAACTATTTTGGTTAAGTAGAGGACAGACAGCATACAGCAACAACCACAGGGGACATGAAAACCCTCCTGGTCATTGAGGGCAGGCATTGCTTTGCTAAAGAAAGTCAATCAAAGCAGATCAAAACTAAAGTTTCCTTACATTCTTGGTCAAGAGGTGTTGAGAGCTTTTGACTCTTCTTCTGGCTGGACTGGACACTGCAGAGAGAGACAAAGAAGTGGTTTTAGAAAATGCCAATGAGCCCGATGTAGCTACGGTAACAACACTGAGAAGGTATGGACCCAAGGCAGGGTGGGGGTGAGGAGGGATGGGGGAGAGGGGAAGAAGAGGCAGGTTCCCTTTCAGCGGAGGGTGTTATATGGCTTGAATACACCCAAGTTCATAGCAGCATTATTCACAATAGCTGAAAGCTGGAAGCAACCCAAGTGTCCACAAACAGATGAATGGATAAACAAAATGTGATATCTATATACAATGGGATATTACTCAGCCTTGGAAAGGAAGAAAATTCTGATACATGCTACACACAGATGAACCTTGAAAACATTGCACTAAGTGAAATAAGCCAGACACAAAAGGTTATGTGTTCTGTGATTCCTCTTACATGAGGTACCTAGAGTAGTCAAATTTGTAGAGACAGAAAGTAGCACGGTGGTAACCAGGGGCTGGGGGGGTGGGAGAATGGGGAGTATGTGTTTCATGGGCACAGAGTTTCAGTGTGGGGTAATGGAGTTCTGGAGATGGATGGTGGTGATGGTTGTACAACAATGCAAAGATACTTAATGCTACTGACCTGTAACACTCAAAAATGGATAAAATGTTAAATTTTATGTATATTTTGCCACAATGTTTTTTTTTTTTTTAAAAAGCTTAAATCCATTAACCATGAGAACTAATACTTGGTTGGGAGAAAGTGTGGATTTTATTAAAAAAAATTGACACAAATGCATCTATTTTCCACATCACTGCTAAAATGATCTACCTGGAACTGAAATCCCACCATGTCCCTGCCCTGCTTAGAACTCAGGTGACTTCTTAGCACCTGTCAGATGAGTGACAGATGAGTGCTATCCTCATTATCTTCCACAGAGCCCATGAGCCTGGAGCAGAGAGTGCTGGTTGGTAGCCAGGGCTGCCGACTCTCTCCTTCTACCTGGATGTGAAGCCAAACTTGACCCTTGCAAGGTGTGTGATTTGGGGAAATTACTCACTCTCTTGATGCCTCACTTTCCTCATTTGTGAGGCTGGGGTATTAATGGCAGCTTGTTCACAGCTCTGAGGCAAGGATTAAAATGAACTAATCTTTGTAAAACCCTTGGCCCAGCACCTGGCGAAGAGTAAACTCCCAGGAATTAGAGGCGGCTGTCATGGTTTTTCTCCTCTGCAGGATGAGGGCAGGTGGAAAGAGCAGGTGATGACGTCTACAGAGCGTAGCATTTTCTTAGGATTTCTCTTTCTGGAACTTTCCCCATTTCCTCCTGCCATTTCCTGATTCCCCTGGCCACCCTTCCCCATTGTTGCTCATTCCCCAAAGAATTATTTTGAATGCTGGGGTACTGCTCACCCCAGAACTAACTCCACTCTGGGTGCCTCAGGAAATAACTTCTGGTACAACTTCTTGGTAAAACCACAGCTTTTATCTTTCGTATTTACTGTGAATAGTGCCTATAAAACCTTTCCCTTAAAGGATCCTTTTGCTCTCCAGAAAGTAAAAATACACACGTTTGCAGTTACATTCGTCCTGTCCTGTCCCTTTAAAATACTTAAGAAACACCATAATATTTGCTATTGCCATATTTTTGTGAGTTATTAAGATGGCTCAGTTAAAAAATATGTAGATATCAGGCTGCACTCAATCCATGTGTGTTGGAGAGAGAGATGCAATACAACAATCAATGTCATGATAGCCACACTGAGCTATCCTAGCTGATGCCTTATTTGTCTCATCCCTTTCGCTTTTGCAGCAACTCTATGAGGAGGAGGCCACTCTTCATTCCTCCACTGCACAGGTGGGGATCTCAGGGCTCCAGGGAGCATGCTTTCACCCACTAGACTACACCGCCCACACTGCTGAGCTTGCGCTCAGAAAGGTTTGCTTGTTGCACACTGATAAACATGGCCAAACCACAGCCTTTGGCAAAAGGGCACACCAGGGAGACTCAACCTGTGTTAGGTAAAATCAAGCCAATTGTATTTCTGCAGTTAGGGAACATGGGGATGGATGCATGAAGAGTGACCAGTCTCTCTCCTGAGCAGTGACTCAAGACCTGCCAACATCCTCTTCTCCCACCCTGTGCTCGAAATCCTTGGAGAAGGCCAGATGGGCGAAGCGAGATGTGGGAAGAGGCAGACTTCATCCACTTATGAGCTAATGTAAACCTGCAAATGCTCCTTTTCTAGAGAACAACTTCCTGAGCAGGGAAATGTCCGTGAATACCAACAAATACTTGGTTTAATACCAGGAGGTGGCCGTGAATGAAAACGGCAAAAAGGAACATAGGATTAAATATTTATCTTTGAACATATTCATTGCTACAAATACAGAGTAAAAATAGAAATCACTTTGTAAGTGATGCATTTCATGGTGCTTACTACATGTCAGCTATGGTTCTAGATGCTTTAAATACTTTCTATATCAACTAATTTATTTACCATAATAATGCTGGGAGGTAAGTTCTGTTTCTCCCTTTTACAGAGTGGAAATGCAGGCCCAGACAGGTTAAGTATCTTGCCCAAGGTCACACAGCAGAAGTAGCAGCAGTTTCTTAAACACTTTGTCTTTGATTTTTTTCTCCTTTTAAAAATTTTTAAATGGAAATAAATTATAGAAGATAGACATATTTAACATTTTCATATTTGCTTCCAATTTGTTTTCTCCTCATATAAAAGAAATAAAAAATGAGAGGTAATATTCTCATCTCCTTTCTACCTTTTCCTAATTCTCCTTCCCTATTACCCCAGAGCTACTGAGATCACTAATTCTATTTGCATCTATGTTTCCATACTTTTCTCTAGGTATATATCCATACACAATATATAGTATGGTTTTGTTTTTCCAAATTTACAAAATGCTACCATGCATATATCATTTTTCAGCCTGCTTGCTTTGCAATCAACATTATACTTTGAGATCTATGTCCATACACATAGATCTAGTTCATTCCTATCGCTGTCACATAGTGTTCCGTAGTATGATGGCACACATTTGATCCATTTCATGGACA